>JAOUQW010000009.1:12229025-12242053 GCA_028565825.1 Olivaichthys viedmensis
GAGTGGCCAATTTGATTCTATTTTATTTTTATTTTTTTCACTTTCCAATAAAATGTGCTAACAGCTGAGTCATGGGTGGAGAACCAGTCTGGGGCGGGTTCACGGGGGTCATCGAGAACAGATTTGAAGAAAAGTAAATTTTTGGAAGTATCTTTATTTTGATTATTAGGGAAAATGGTCATTTGCTCCATATAATAAAATCATCTTTTATTGATTGAAGTAATGGTGTGAAGTTATAAAGATCTTTCAGTTTCGAAGATATGTGAATTCCTAGATATCTAATAACCAAAGCAGCTGGTCTGAAGGGTAAATCCCCAGCCCCAAATGGGGCTCAGATTTGGGCCAATTGATGGAATAACCAGACACCTTGTTATAGCTGTAAATCAGACCATGGCCTGATGGAAGGGATGTTGGTGGATTTTTTATATATAATAATATGTCATCTTCGTAAAGACTGATTTGTCGATGGTGTGATTTACTCTTGAGTCTTTTAATGTCATAATTGACATTATCTTTGATTGATGCAGCAAGTGGTTCAATAAATACTGTTAAGAGTAATGGTGATAAATGGGCATCCTTCTCTTGTTCCTCTGTGAAAGGGGAAGAGTTTAGAAATATACCCATTAATTAGTACTGAAGTACCCATTAATTCGTACTGAAATATACCCATTAATTAGCAGTAGGTGAGTTATAGCGTATTTTAGTCCAGTAAATAAAGTACTGTCCAAATCCAAACTTCGTAAGAATGGCAAAGAGAAAAGGCCATCACAGCTTATCAAACACCTTTTCAGCAGGTATATAGTTGGAGATTTAAGCGGAGAAGGGGTTGTAGTGTTACAGAGATGTATTAAATTGAATAGTCGACGCAAAATAGTTCCTCTTAGTCTCCAGACCTGATTTGGAGAAGGCGGTGTATGACATAGGCATAATTAGAACAGATATGTTGGGAATAATGTTTGGGACGGTGGGCTGTGGGGTGCAAATATTACAACTGCTAGGATCCAAAAGCTGTTCAGAAGATACGGAAGAGGTTTAAGGCAGTTATATAGGCAACGGTTGAGCATAAAAGTTATTAGAGAATATATCACATTCAGAACGCGAGATGCAAACTTTTGAACTGCTATCATAAACTATTTCTCTTTTTAATATCAATTAAATTTCTTTGCCTTTGAAAATTTTGTCCTAAGGGTATGCAAACTTTTGCACACGACTGTATCTGTCCCAGCACATGGAAAAAACACGCTAAAATATGACTTTAATGAAATTACAATTTATTATTTGTTGAAAAAAGTAACACACATCTAGTCGAGACAGCACGGACTTTGCTAGCTCGCTAACTCCAGCTAACAGCTAGGAGGTGTGTTAGCTAACTGTATGGCTGTAGGGTAAAGTTTAGCTAGCTAAACTAACAATAGATTAGCATGTCGCCTTGCAAAGATGATGTGAGATCCCAACAAGAACATTTTCTACTACTTAGCGTACTAAATATCCACACAGACTGTAGCCGATAAATGCTTAAAGTTTTAAGATTAAAAAAAAAACATGTAGGCTGGTCGCCCTAATTTGTTTTCTTTAAGGAGCACTAGGTGCTACATGCAAGAGCTTTAACCTCACGCATACATTTAACACGTGGGTAAAACCATGACACTGTGATCCCACTTGCGCTCCTTTTGCAGAAAGCAATATTTATGACCAACGCTACCGTTTAGGCGGATGTTTTATCACGGCTGCGTTTAATTGCCACTCCATCAGCGTGATGATTCTGTGCGAAACAAGAAGGCCGAGCCAGACACTTTTATTAGCCCTGTATTTGGGGTGGATCTGTTGCGGCGGAGATTTATTCCCTTAGAAAAAGGAGAGGCACTGAAGGACAGGGACTTTGCAGCACCAAGCCGGGATGAGGATTAATCTAATGAGGGCTCGAGTCGTTCCTCATGACCCCGAGCAAAATCGTTAGGAGTGTTCGGACAATAAAATGCTAAAATGGCCTGTGTAGGCTAAGGCGAGGCTAGCCTGAAGTCTCTGAAATGAATTAACCTAGTGCTATCCTGCCAACTTGCGAAGAAACCAGAATATCTTAAAGTTTAAAGTTATTGATCTCGGATGAGATTCTACTGTCTGTCATCCATCTTCCTTGTTTGCTGGGCTTAAACCCCATAAATGTTATCCACGGCTTTATGCTTGTTTATCTGGCTGGATTCACGTAAACACACGACCCATTTCATCTCAATGATTTCCTCTGGGCACAGAACGTTAACGAAGTCTATATGAGAGAGGTTATAGCTGACAGTCGTGCAGCCATGATTGTTTCAGGAAGTTGAGCTTGATTTAGCAGATGGACAGCACGTCAGCATGTCCCAAGCTCGGTGATGGTCGGATAGACTTATTTGGCAGAGCTCAGGCAGTGAAGGCATATGCCGCCGCTATTAAAGCCCTCATTTCAGACAGTGAGGCTTAATGAGCGGTGAAAAACATATGGGATACCAGTATTATTGCGCTTTTAACCCATTGAGAATGTGCCTGTCAGAGACCCCATGAGGTTGCTTCCTGGTTCCAGCTTCACTCTGAAAACGGTCTCTGATTATTTTGCGTGTTTAAACGGCAGTTCTCAGCCAGGTGGTTCCTTGGTTCCCCAGGTCCTAGCTCTAATCTATAGTCCTTTGTGTTTGAGGTAATTTATAGTCCTTTGTGTTTGAGGTAATTCTGGTTTTGACCCTAGCCTGCCTGTCTGGTAGAGGTGTGTATCTGTGATTCCAAGATGATACAATGCACATCTTGATACCTAATCAACGATGTAGGAAAATGCATCCAACAGCATCCAACAATTCAATATGATTTTATTTTGTTCTGTTATGATGCAAAATGATGCAATACAATGTACTTCAGTATTGTGCAGATAGTGTGAGGATTGGGAGGGACTTACAGGTACAGAGAACCGTAAATATTCAGACGGGCTGAAGTACCACTAAGTTCCGAAACCTTTTGAGGAACTAAAGGGTTCCGTAACTTTCCTGAATGGGAACTACAAAATTCCCGAATGGATTCCTGTTCTGCGTTTCTACCACAATACATGGGCTGTGACATTTATGTAAAATAACAGTAAATAACATAAATTGCACCCGTGATGTTTCTGCCTCGCCACTTGTGGGGAAAAAAAGAAGAAGGTTGCGAATACGATCCGTTTTTCGTGCTGCAGCGTGTCTAATATAAAACAAGTTCTTTACAAATTCCAGGTAAAAGGGTTGGTCATTGAAGTTTGCATTTGACCAATCAGCAACCTCTACCCCAGTCGTTCCTGGAAAAGTACCTACTCTGCAGCAGGAACTAAAGAGGTACCTGGAACTACGGTCCAGGAACGAACTAAAATTAGCTCTGGTTCCTCCAGTGGAAACACACAAATTCCTGAAACAGATCCTGTGGTAAAAAACGCCCCTATTTACAGCATCAGCCTGTGATTTAACTCCAGCTCTTGATTATGACCATGATGCTTGCATAAAGCTTAATAAAGGGACTGCAATTACATCCACCTGCCTCTGGCTTTCCCCGAATTATAGTAGCGGTTTGCATGCAATGAGAATGGGAACTCCATCGTCTCCTGAACTCCCAAATAAATTCAGTCATGGAGAATTCTCCAAAAGCAGGTCTTCTTCCATCTGTAAATTTTGATCTCCTGTGTGCTAAATAATGAGAATACTACTTTGTCAGGACTTCAAATCTTGATACCAAGAGTGACATAAGATTGATTTATGATGGCGAAACATGGTGTGATAATAAGATGCAGTAAAATCACTTAATATGATAATCGCACTGCATTGACAGCAGATCAAACACATCAGTCAACATATTTCATCCGTTGTGTCCCTGGTGTATTAAGCTGCAATCTAAATGTGTCAGAGAAAGAAAACACTATCATCGGGACCCATAAAGCAGAATAAACCACTGCAGTTTGACCTCCTGGGTATTTTTAGAGCAACCCATCAACCTCTAATCTGGAGCTGGAAAGCAGATGGCAGCATGTTCAACACAACCTGTTCCTGGTTAGGTGCAGTCTTTGCATATAATTTTAGCTTTGTGTGTATGTGTGTGAGATACAGCGCGAGCATGAATGTATCAATCATATGTATCAAGCATGTATCAATCATAAGTTAGTTAGTAATTATATAAATAAGTTAGTGATTGCAATCATGGTGTGAACATCCAGTCATCCAATGATGACAAACTTAATATATATTTATTGGTTACCAGACAGGTTATGGTGCTTTCAGTTGTGCTGTTTCCATTCCATTCTTTTCAGTCATAAATCAGAATATCTGAATGTTGTTTATCTTCTTAAACGGATGCCAGAATGGTTGTAGATCAGAGGGTTTTTTTCATCAGTTTTCATCACCGTCCATTTATTTCCCTGACCATACTCTATACTTCTGGCTTGCTGTATTTGAGCAGGAGATTTTAAATGAGAATTGAAGGTGAACCTCACTAAAAAGGCTTATTTAACCAATTTATGTAAAGCCCAATGACATTTTGCATCTCATGCAGTGACAAACCACTGAGATGTTATATGTGTGTATTTCATGAACGCCGATTCCTTAGAACTTTTCTAAAACTGAGATGCTCCTTAGATTTTAGACACTAACCCACCTGTTTAATATGAACAAATAATACATCAACTAAAGGCAAATTAGGCTCTTATTATTGACTATGTGTAAGTACAAACTCTCTCTGAGATAAATTTATATACAATGGCTGTATTCCAATATTGTTTTTAACACACCTTGTTAACTCCCCCTCGCCATTTCCTATTGGCTGAAGCCACGGCACAATTTTAAGGGCATTCCAGTGCTCTGTTAGCTCAAGTGAAGTTTGTTAGATGAGCCCTTGAAGGCCCAAGGTATCGAGTCAACATGACTGTAGATTTCATGAGCAGAATTTATCCAGAAGGCATTGCGATCTGATTCAACTGACGTTTCAGAACAGCAAAAATAGCAGATAAGGCTGTTTATAAATGTAAACAGGAGCAATAGAAAAAATAGGAATTTTTGGTTTTATGTAGCCAGATACTCTGTATCTGTAGATAGCTGACGCAACTTTATTACTTTATTCTGGTAGCTAATTAGCATGTTAGTTAGCTGGTTACCAAGCCGATATTATGCTGTAGGTCTATATAGTTCCAAGTGGAAAGTACTTAAGTAATTGTACTTTGCTACTATACTTAAGTCTAATTTTCTGAAATTTGTATTTTACCTAAGTATAATTTTTTTTTTTAAAACACTGTCTGCTTATTCAATTACATTTCCATGAAAAAACCCACAATCTTTACTTTATATTTTCATTTAGACCTTACATTTATGTACTCGTTTACAAATCACGAAGACCGTGAATCGAATATTTCGTCTTTTGCCCCGCTACCAATTAAATCAATCAGAGTTCTGTGCATTTAAAACATCAAATCCATACAAATGTTTATGGATACCACAAGGACTATTTACTTCATACATTAAAGTTACTTTCATGAAAAGAGAAACCTGATCTCATTAAAAATCAGCACGAATCCAGATGAGTGAATGTGATGTGGTTGGATTTCGTACGATTTCATATGAATGAGGTCACGTGAAGAGGTATGAACGCTAACTCCGTTCCTAACCCCAAAATTGAGTCGTGTGAATAGTTACGAATTTGCAATTGTAAGATAATGTTGAAAGAAAATAAACTTCCTGACTTTTATTTTAAGTTAAAATAATTTACTTTTTACTTCTCAACACTTGTAGATTTCAAGTGCAAATAGAATACGTATGAGCACATTGGCAGTGATGCACGAGGGTAGTGTGGCGAAAACGTTTTACACAATGTTCCCCTTAATCCAAATGGATCCGCCAAGACGTGTTTGGTGTCTGATGTTTTTTTTGCACTGGAGCTACGAGGCTAATTATAGATACCAGGTTAGCGTCCTGAAAACTTCGTGCTTTAATCATCACACACTCGCTTCAGGTCTATCTCAAAAAGGGCTTGCTAAAGAATTAAAGAAGCAAACTTCACCAAACATCTCTTACGGGAAAAAAAAAAAATAGTTAATTTACGTATACTACAAGTTTATCCAAGTTTACTACAAGTATGCTAATTTACTACATGTATACTAAAGTTTACTTTTTATACTAGCGTGTCTTTTGAAGAGAAGTACACCAGGTGCCAAGTAACCTATTAGTAATACAGCTTTTGGAACGTTTTACTGAGTATATTAAATACTACTCTACTTACAATAAGTCCACATTAAATTACTAGTTAATGTAATGGTCAGAATATATTTTTATCAAGCATTTTAAATTGTATTTCGGGAAAAGATTTCAAACCCCTTTTACTCAAATTCATATTCACTTCATTTGACTGTGCAGCACTTTGACTGACATTTGTCGTCTTTAAATGTGCTATATAAAGAAATTTTCAGAAGAATCACCCTCCCAGATTGGTAGCTTTCATGGGAGAAGTGGCTGTATTTCAGATTTATTTATTTTTTTCAATCTTAAAGTGAGCTTAAAGTGTACTTTAAAGTCAATATGCAGTTTACGTTCAAATAAAATACAGTCATTAATAAATACTGTATATGGTTAGTGTACTAATAGTATCTTTCAATTATTCCTTAGAGTAAACTCAAACCGTGTAACAAGTTTACATACAAATACATACCTGTACGTGGATAGTGTATAAAGTAGTAAACTTTAAGTATACTTTAAGTATACTATGATATACAGTACTGTGAAAAGGTCTTTGGCACAAAATTCTGTGAAGTGAAAATGCTTTTAAAAATAATGAAATTAAAAGTTCCTGAATATAAAAAAAACAACAACTATAAAGATCGGTAAACAGTAAAAAACTAAAACAGATCAATTTGTTTTAAAACTTTTTTTAAAAACTTGCATCAATTCTCTCAGGCACACTATCGTGCAGTTTTATAAGGAAATCGGCTGGTAGGTTGTTCCAAGAATCATGGCGTCTCAGTTCTTCTGCAGAACTTTGGTTCTCACTTGCTTCTGTCTCTGCAGGTAAAATCCCAGAACAGCCTTGATTCTGTTTTTATCAACAAACAAAAAAAAAAGTGCTCTATTACTGAATATCTTACTTTCTTTAATGACTTACAAACATTTCTCTGTAACATTAAATATTTTGGAAAATTAATGTTTGGAAATCTAAAATGAGCTTTTTTCTAATGACACACTAATGCAGAAGACATCTAGGATGAAATTGATATAAAAATGTTGGGTGCCTTAGACTTTTGCACAGTACTGCATGTACACTTTGAAAATGTACTAAATTATACTAATTTCCATAAGGGACATCTTGGCTGATCTCATACTTTTGGGATAATTGTGTAAATTAATTTTTTGGCCAAACTGACTACTAAACTACGAGATCACAGTCAGAAGTTCAACAGTAGGATTTAATGTGCACACACCACAAATTGAGTTGCCTTTTATTCAAGTGAAATGAAAAGAAAGAGAAAGAGCATAAACTTCCAGAAGGTCACAGGAGCTGTTAGTCAACTGTGAGTTCTCAGGCACTTATTTAAAAATGTATCCTCCTGCCCTTTCTAGGACACATGCACTAGTTCATGAGCGTTCATCATCTGGGCATGTATTCCTGAGGCAGGCCACTGAGATTTCTGTCCCTGAGAGCATGATCCACCTCCCGGATGTAGCCATCTATACGAGTCCTCATGTCCGCAGTGAAAGGGTCGAAGGCGAGGTGTCGGGATCCTGTGCGTTTGAAATTGCCGTCTCGGTTTCTCTCGGCACACAGGAGCCTTTCTTCAGGGACGGTGACATTCAGGAAGGCCGTGATGAGCCGGAGCTGGTGGACGAGGTCCGTCAGGAGCTGCTCGTAGTGCACCACCAGCAACCGCCTTGAGAACTTCAGCCAGGCCAGAGCGTGGGACGGCCACCACGAGGAGTAGCTCTCCACAAACTCGGGCCACTCTGAAGACAACAGGACACGAAATTAGGGATAATACACAAACTAAATAAAGCAAAAGATGCTCTGTGTGTATGAGGTCATCTGCCTTCCTCCTGTCTTCACTCTGCTGTTGTGATCATTACTTAGCAATGGCCCAGGTCGTGTCTTAAAATTTTATAGCAGTACTTTTGCTAAGTATTAATAGAATTTGCGCCTGAAAAGCTCTTCTCATGCTTGGGAATTCTCCTGATGATAGGTGTGTGTGCATTAAAGATGGATGGAATTGGACAGCCCACAAAAAATCAAATATTTTGTTTCATACCTTTATGGAGAATTTCCATTATTCTACACTTTTTTTTTTAACAGGAGCAAAAATTAACCAAAACGTAGGCTCAATTTTATTTATTTCATGAAAGCAAATTGAGAGCACAAAAAAAAGGAAATCTTGTGCAAGTTTTACTACACTGTGCGCACAAAAAAGATTTGTGGTCTTTCCAGAATGGTGTAGATTTCAATGCATTATGCATTACTATATACACACCACACACATATGTTTATAGAATATAACATTATAGCAATCGAAATAGCAGGCTATGATGAACAAGGTTAATGTCAACACTTGTCTTGGTTTGAATGAGTACCTGTACTCTTCCAGTGTGTGTCTGTTGCGTAGCCCAGGTGTCCAGCGTTCTTGCGGTTGAACTCGGCCACGAGGCAGCGGTACGGGTTCCGAATCAACAGGATGGCTGAGTTGAACTTCTCGATCTCCCTCTGCCCGCTCTCATGTGTCTTCACACATATGGTTCTCCCACTCCGCCAGTAATCCTTCTCTCCCTTGAAGCCTAAGAGCCATATTCAGGATCGAGTTAAGCATAGTAAGGAGTTGTTCACATTTGTATTCAGACCTCAGAATTCACAACAGACTTGACTGTGCGCTGTTCGGACAGTTGTGCACACGAGACGGAGTTTACCAAAAACAGAGGGGTGTCTCAGTTATTCACTAGTCTGACTTAAATGCTTTTTTGTTATGCGATATCCACTCTGGCGAGAAGCTGGATTAATTGTCTGACAATCTGTAAAAATAGCGGCAAAATTATTAATCTTATTATTTCATAAATGGCTATTGTGTTTCTTATGCATTTTTTGTAGGTAATTCTAATTGGATTTACTCTGATGACAGATTTGACATGATTTGTGGTTTATACCTTGTAATGTTCTCATACTTTGTTCATAAATGAATAAATAATGCATAACGTGATGTGATAGTGTCTCACCTTTATTGTACAAAGAGCCATCAAAGTAGTAGCTGCCTGTGTAGTAGCCCGTGGCGAGCTCGATGAGGTGCCGCAGCCAAGTGTTCCCCGCTCCAGGAAAACTGGACAACGCCGTGAGGGAGGACAAGCTCTCGGGCAGAAACATCCTCTCCCTACACCGAGACTCTGACAGCACAGGAAATACGACCATGCAGATCTGTGAGTGCAGAGTGTGTGTGTGTTGGGGGGCATGTATTTAGCTCTTTGTGGGGACCAAATATCCCCCTGATAACAGGAAAACATGATAATTTTGTGTGGTCATTTGGCTGGGCCCAATGAAAAAAGTGCTTTTTTTACGGTTGGGGTACTGAGGTTTAGGTTAAGATTAAGGTTAAGGTTAAAGTTAGGGTTTGGGGTACTGAGGATAAGGTTAGGGTTAAGGCTAAGGTCAGGGGTAACGAGGGTAAGGTTAGGGTTAAGGCTAAGGTCAGGGGTACTGAGGGTCAGGTTAGGGTTAAGACTAGGGTCAGGGGTAGTGAGGGTAAGGTTAGAGTTAAGACTAGGTTCAGGGGTAGTGAGGGTAAGGTTAGAGTTAAGGCTAAGGTCAGGGGTAGTGAGGGTAAGGTTAGGGTTAAGGCTAAGGTCAGGGGTAGTGAGGGTAAGGTTAGGGTTAAGGCTAAGGTTAGGGTTAGTGAGGGTAAGGTTAGGGTTAAGGCTAAGGTCAGGGGTACTAAGGATAAGGTTAGGGTTAAGGCTAAGGTTAGGGGTTAGGGGTTAGGGTTAGGGGTTAAGGCTAACGTTAGGGGTTAAGGTTAGGGTTAGGGGTTGAGGCTAAGGTTAGGGTTTAAGGTTAGGGGTTAGGTTTAGGTGTAGAGATAGCATTATTTATCTACAGTAATACACAAGTCAATTGAAATATTCAACAAAGATAGTAATAAAATAAATGTGTGCATGTGAGTGTGTGTGTGTGTGTGTGTGTGTATGCGCTCACTTACCTAGCACAGGGGTGCTGTACACCTGTATGTAGTCAGCATTGGAGGTGTGGTTTGCAGGTTTGCTCCGCCCACATAGCTGCCCGTCTACACTCTTCTGCATTAGAAGAAAAGAGGAGGTGTGGCCACAGAGACAGTCCCGCCCCCTCAGTACAGCTAAAGGCAGCTCCTGACCGGGTCACATATATTACACTAAAGTCAGAAAGTAACATCATACTGTCATGGATTCAGACATCAAAGCAAGACAGCCATTCCTACAAACTAATGGCTTTCTCTGTTCATCTTTTCCTCATTAGAGCTCCATTATGCCTTCACTGGC
Organism: Olivaichthys viedmensis; assembly: GCA_028565825.1. Taxonomy (NCBI): domain Eukaryota; kingdom Metazoa; phylum Chordata; class Actinopteri; order Siluriformes; family Diplomystidae; genus Olivaichthys; species Olivaichthys viedmensis. The sequence continues at coordinate 12,239,531 of JAOUQW010000009.1, forward strand.
AAAAACTAGCCTTTTGTGCGAGTGGAGCAAGAGAGCACAGTGCGTCACCTCTTTGTAAGACTGGAAAAGAGGCTCTCGAAAAACTATCGATTGATGATGGCCTCTTTTGATGTAAGTACAAAGGAGTCAGACTAAAAGGCTGCAGCGAGTGAGTTGAGGGATGCAGTATCCGACCTGATCGGTACACGTCTCCACACACAGCTGAGAGGTCACGTTAGACTGGCCGGCGTGCAGCAGGAAACCAGTGCTGATGTTCTTCTGTGACTGGAAACAGCCATGATAGTGCACATTACTATCTGAAAGAGAGATAGAGAGAGGGCTGAAGCTGAAACACACACACACACACACACACACACACACTCTTATTTTATTTTATTAGAATAAATTGACTTCAATTAAAGGATATATTTCTCTCATATTTTTTGTGTGAGATTAAGCTAATTAACCACAAATACCAAGGGTGCCAATAATTCTAGAGCTGACTGTATAATGGTATATCATAGTTTACGTCATATCTCTTCTATATCACTCCACAAATCAATCCGTGGTCAAACACGTCCACCAAATGCAGCGGCACATTAAGGCCCATAGTGCAGGCGCAGACGCAGACGACCCGATGCGTGCAGGGACCGCAAATGACACGTGCAGCCGCATAAATTACAGCTTGGCTTTTTATGTCATGGTTCTGACATCCACTGTGAACTGCAAAATCCTGGAGATGTCACAGGATCTGTACAGCATCGCGGAAAAGCTGTTTCCCGTCACATACCACCTGAGCTGGCCTGGACATCGCATAGGTGAGCAGATCTACCATATCAATCTGCTTAAACGTTAGGTTGCACCTGCGCCTGCTCAGTCAGCCATGGCTGTTTTACACCTAGGGGTAAGACTAGGGGACTCACTGCACCTGGAGCACCGCTGGCACAGAATCAACACCACAGCCAGTGGCTCCAAAAACACACTGGACTGTTTTTAAAACATCAACCTCATCATGTGCACCAAAGGCCAGAGAAGAGGGGAGAGATGGAACAAAAATGTTGTTTGCACGTGTAATGGCATTCTATCGCTCTCTAAATAATGCTCATGGATTTGCCAAATAAAGCCTGACGTTATCCTGACATTAAAGAAAATGAGCACAGCACCTGTGTAGAACGAATGTCTCTGAATTACACCAATTCACCACACACACTTGAAATTAAACCAAATACTTCCAGGGCTAAAACTACAACCTTGTCTTGGGTGTCTGAGTTTACACAAGGCTACAACACTTTTGAGTGCAAAGGTCTGCATCCCTCCCCCCAAGAAAATATTTTACAATTTATCTAGTTAAAAGTAAAAGGTGGCCGTATCCTGCAACAAAACAAAAATATAAAACGAGGCAAAATCAACAGAAAAATAGCTTAAAAATGACCAAAAGAAATAAGTCAAAATTTTGCCATTGACCTTCACGGTCTCCAGACCTGATTTAAAGAAGTCAGGGTATAACATCTGCAAGAATCGGGAAGTGAATATTACACCTGAGAGGATCCAGAGAATATTTATATTACATTCAGATACAGAGATGCAAACTTTTGAACTGATATCATTTAGATTTTTCCACTATTAATATCTTAACATATGTGACCATTTGTGATAATAAAGAAACATCTGTGATACCGAACACACTAAATGTCTTGCTGCTATAAATTAAATGTCTTTGTCTGTCTTAAGGGTATGCAAACTTTTATTTTAGATACTTATTATAGATTTTTGCTAGTGAGTACCCTCATGTCATCAGTCAGAACCTTGGAGACTGAAAATGCAGAATGTGAACAGAGATTAAATATGACATAGAGAAGTGTGTGCATGACATGAACATGGACAAAACATGGGCAATGGTGGCTCAGTGGTTAGGGCTCTGAGCTACTGATCAGAAGGTCGTGTGTTGGGCCCTTTGGCAAGGCCCTTAACCTTCTCTGCTCCAGGGGCACTGCATCATGACCCTGCGCTCTGATGTAAGTTGCTCTGGATAAGGGCGTCTGCACAAATGACTAAATGTAAATGTGTGTGTATGCGTGAGAGAGAGATACAGAGAGCAAACATACTTGTAGGTGTGGCGTAAACAGTGGGTGGAACAAATACGTTCCTGTGAAATAAAACTGCACCTTCCCACATATACATATATATTCAGTCTCCTAGGAAATGCAAAACCTCGTGAAGGAACCAGCAGGCATGTTTGAGATTCTGGAGGCGTTCGGCTGCCACGGCGGGTCGGAAACCCCCCCAGTCTGCCCACCTAAAGAGTGTGTGTGTGTCTGAATATGCCATATGTCTGTGTGAGTGCAGAGAATGCTTGAGAACTACAGTCAATTCCAGAATTATTGGCACGCTTCAAGAGAATGGGCAAAATAAAAATGACGCACAATAGTTTTCCACTTAATTTGAGAAACTACAGTCGTGGCCAAATGTTTTGAGAATGACACAAATATAAATTTTCACAAAGTCTGCTGCCTCAGTTTTTATGATGGCAATTTGCATATACTC
>JAOUQW010000009.1:12264004-12274399 GCA_028565825.1 Olivaichthys viedmensis
GTTTACCACCAAATCATTAACAATAAGTACTGAATGAACATTTGATTGAAAACTGAATAAACAAAAGGGTGCTCTCTCTGACTTTAGCAAGACTTCGACATTAGACATGTCTCCTTTTCCTTTTTTTTCTTATTATCTAATTGTGTCCTCTAATTTAGTCATACGCAATTCCCAGCTGTTATTTAAGTGTTCCCTATCGTCAGGGATTACATTGGGATTTGGGGAGCCTTACTTCTTTCATGGGTGCCAACAATTTGGAACAGTACCATTCAATTTAAGTGTTATTTTAAAGAGCTCTCAACATTGATATCATTTATATGTGATTTTTTTCCGCATTTCAGTTTCTGGGTTAAGGGCTTCATTTAACTAAAGTGGCCAGACCTTTTTCATTCCTTCTTGTTTGTCAGTTGCGAGAGTGCTTTATATCTCTGAAGGACGCTTTCGTTCTGGTCCATTCTTCTATTTTTTTCTGTTATTGAGAGCTTCTTGAGGACAGTCAGACACACACACATACATTCAACACTTGTTTTTCCAGCTCTTGGTTCATTAGATACACAGCAGTGTTCGATTTGTGTCCATGCATTTATTCATGCCTTTACTTGTGACTTAAGACTAAACTTTTCATTTACATTGAGTCCCTCTTCCCATGTGCCTGAAGACAATTTATGGGGCAAAGCCATAAATATTTAATCGCAGCCTCCAGCGAGTGTGTCATAAATATCGTTTAGCACAATAAGACTGTAATGCATTGGTGACATTAGGATTAATTTCTCAGCACTACAAACAATGGCTGAGAGAGGTGATGCAAGTTTAGCAGTCTGACAAAGCAGTACTGTGAAGTGTGTGTGTGTGTGTGTGTGTTTTTGTGTTTGGGTGAAATTGAGCCCTGGATTGTTTGAATTGATGTCGGGAGTCTTCAGGGCTGCTGGTTGGACTTTGTTAGCCTGAAGGAACTGCTCCATGGGGAAATAAGAGGGATCACATTAAGGCAAAGCCAGAGACAAAAAAGGAAACCAAGAGCTGAAAAAGAATTGCGTATATGTGTGTGTGAGAGAGAGAGAAAGAAGGAGCAATTACAGCCAACTGACTGTCCTCAAGAAGCTCTCAATAACAGAAAATATAAAGGAATTGACCAGAACCAGCGCGGCCTTCAGAGATATAAAGCACTCTCGTCTCTCAGAGGATATCCACCTTGGTGTGTATTGGTTATCATGAAAGTTCATTTCCTGACCTTTCGGAACAACACCCAAAGCCCCATCACCTGCAAGGTCGACTCTGTAGAACAAAGTCAAAGTGGGCGATATAGCCTAAATTTTATATCACAACATTTTCAACATTTTGTACTGTAAAAATTTGGCTATATATTATATATTTTGGCCACGCCTCCCTTATTAGGACTGATAGGCAGAGAGGCCACACCTCCTTCACTGAGACTGACTGGTAGAGAGGCTACGCCTCCTTCAAAAGGACTGACAGGCACAGAAGCCACACCTCTTTAATAGAACTGACAGGCAAAAAGGGCATGCCTCCTTCAGAGGGACTGACAGGCACAGAGGCCACACCTCCTTCATTAGGACTGACAGGCACAGAGGCCACACCTCCTTCATTAGGACTGACAGGCACAGAGGCCACGCCTTCTTCATTGGGACTGACGGGCACAGAGGACACGCCTCCTTCAGTGGCTACAGAGAAGTATGGAGAGAGAATGAGAGAAACACTCAGCGGCAAAGGAAATTAATTTGATAACGTTTCTGAATACACTAGTAATAAAGAGCCGGACGTTACAGCCGATACAGAGACGCCCGGATCCATTCAGACATGAGTGCCTTTTGCATTCGCTTTATTTATGATGTGTCCTGTCACGATTTTATCCCTAATGTGTTACATCATAGAAAACCTTTCATATGTCAAACCCCTACGTGTTGATGCAGTGTTTGTCTCAGTGTCCTGAGTGTTGATGCGTCAGCCTGCTGTCTGGCTGATGTCCCTCCTGCTGCGTGGAGAAGGCAGGAGAAGGCGACTGATGGCAGAACTGAACGCTGTGGGGGATCCAGATCTCTCCAGGAACAGGGTGATCTGTCACTTTGACACATCCACAGGAGCAGCAGGGAGAACGGCAGCCCGTGACCAATTCTCCTGAAAGTCTGCCGTATGTCAGAGGGACGGTGACGAAGAGGACATTGAGGACACGCCTATCATGGATATGGACATGACTTGTCACTTCTCTTGCATCACTGTAGGAGTGTATTGTTACTGTGTCTCTTGCAAGACTGGGGAATCCAAAATAAAGATTGGCTTCTTGTTTGGTCGATCAGGATCAAGGACTTCCAGTAACGATACTTTAACAGCAATGGACATAATATTATTGATATTGCTATTAGTATAGCTTTGACAGAAATACATTTAAGAAACTCATTTACATACTGGGTTCTTTAAAACCCCCACAGAATGTATGTTTTGCTTTAAAGGAATGGTTTGGTGAAAAATCAATTTTACACTTTTATTCCACTTACCCCAAACGTAGTCGATCAGCCAAGACATGTTTGGTGTTCAAAATCTTTTCGATAAATGCATGCCTAAATATTCATACACTTGCGTCAAACGACATTGTTAACCTCTAAAATATCATGCTTTAATTTTTGATAAAATAGCAAGATAAGTCCATATTTACAATTTTTGTTCAAAGCGGAACTATATTATCATTGGGAGGCGGGGCACAGTGGGTGGAATGATACCAAAAAAAAAGGAAAAAGGTGAGTCCAGTTGTCCAAGATGGCCGCCCCATAACATTACATTGTTTCAATACACGGTGAAGTTTTCTTCATGTTTATAAATTACATTAAGTCGTGCAAGACCACAAGAACCGGATGCGGTTTGGGGCAGATATTTACAGAAAAGATTTTGGGTGAGATAGACGTCCATTACTTGTTAGCTACATCAGCCTTATAGCTCAAATGCAAAACTAAAGAAGTTGACATCGGTCACAACACGTCTCGGATGATTGATTAGATTTGATTGATTAGATTTGTGTGTTGTTGTTTTTTTTGCCAAACTATTCCTAGAAACATCTTGAAAATTTTATAGAAACTGACTTCACTGCTTACTGCTTTTTAAAAAAAAGCACAGCTGATGAAGAATTGCTGTCCCAAATATCCTGTTTTTCAAGAAACTTTGTACTGCTCTGCAATTTTCCCAACCTCTACATTTATTACTGCATTACGTATCAGTTGGATATGGGTATGGACATACCCCTTTTTATTTATCCTTTACTTATTTACTGTGCAAATATGTCTGAAAATGTGTCACATTGTTGTGTTGGGCGGCGTTTTTTTGAGATTCTGTCGCCATGTGATCAGACATACAGGGGCTACTGAGATGCCTCCTGCTTGGTGCTTATTTACAGTAATTCTGCCTTTCCTCAATTCAAATGCCCCTGAAGCCGATCAGTTTTATCCAGGAGACAAATCAAAGAGTGCGTATTGGGTTTTCATCGCTAGTGTTCCAGTTCTGTCGAATCAAATTCACACCCTGAGTTTAGATTTCTGTAGAGTGACTGAGCCTGGAGCTCTTCAGTGCGGCCTGCTGTCACCACCTGGTGGTTCGTAATGAGAGAAAGGATGCAGTTTGGGGTCGAACTGGGGTCAAAAGTTGATTCCAAAGTTTATTCCATACCTCCTATTTTACATTCTATAAATGTAGAATTCTTACATTTATGGCTATAATTAGTCAAACACGTTAGTACATATTACACTCATGTTTTCATACGGCCCTGAAATCGCATTCAGAGCGATTTGTAAGGTTACAAGTTCCAACTAAAGAAAATTCCCTTACCTGAATCTCAATGACATGACAAAAAAAAAAAAAAAAAAGTTTGTTAGCATTAGTATAGTTGAGTGCAAAAGTTTGCATACCCTTCGGACAAAATAAAGAAAAAATTATTTATAACATCTCAACAAAAAAAGGTCAAATAGTGAATGTTAAAATATTAATAGTGAGAAAAAATTATATCATATAAAACGTTTCTCCATTTCTGAATGTGATATAAATCTCTAATAACTTATATGCCCACCCTTTGCCTTTATAACGGCTTCGAACCTCTTTTTCTATTCTCTGAGCAGCTTTTGGATCCTCTCAGTTGTAATATTGACCCCTCGATCTTTCTGCCATATCTGTTTCATTTTTCACTTCTTGGAATAATTATTTTTTTTTAACAGATAAATTAGAGGTACAGTTCCTATTTTCCACCAAGAAACCATGTGGTTGTAAACTTTTGTACTTGACTGTATTTAACTAGTTCAAAATGTATTATTTAACATTAAGAGAGATTTTTCTGAGTTGAAAGTCTTAAAAGTCAAAATATGTCCTACGATGACTGCTTGGATGTCCCAAAGATATAAAAAGACCTCAATGAGATGGCCTTGTAAGTCATGAGCATGAACAATAAACTACAATTTACAATTTTGAATGGGCTATGTTTAGTGTTGGTGTGTTTATACAGAATCGTGTCTTCCTAAAGACCAAATGCCAAGAAAAATAACAATAAGCCAAATCTCATATAAAACACCTTTGAGTCGTTATGTGGTGTGCACAGCTACATCTGTTCATTCTTGCATGAACAAAACTGGCCGTGATTAATTGTAACCGTCTCCAAATAAATGTCACTTACTTCACACCTCGTCTATGACGCAGTGCTGTGTTACTTTTTCTTCTGACCGCATTGGCTTCGACTGAGGACTCACCATTTTCACTGAGGTGCCTTGATTTGATTTATGTGTGTACGAGCGATTCACTGAGCTGTTTGCTTGCGCAAGTCCCTGGCACAAACTGAGCATGTTAAGAAAATGTCCTCGGGTTAGATTGCAGTCTCAACATTACAGAACATGCAATTTTTCTCCCAATTTTCAATGTGTAGTCAATTCCTACTTGCTAGCTGAGTCTCCCCTATTGGACAACAGCTACCAAACTGTGCTTCCTCCGACACACGTTAAGCTATCTGCTGCAGTTTTTCAAAGACAGCTGAATCCTCTATTCAGTATACATGATCTAACAGACTGCTGTGAGTGGCTAGTGTCGCTCTGATCAATAGGGAAGAGAGGAAAGCCATCCTTCCCACCCAGAGACTATGGCCAATTTGGACTCTTTTGGATGGTGGCGGCATCGTCTGGGATTCAAACTCACAATTTCCTGACGATAGTGAGAAACAGTTAGACAGTTGGGACCACTTGGGATCTCTCGACTTCCAACCATTTAACTGTATATGCGACCCAAATGTTCCTGACATTTGTATAAAATGTAAAATCCACTCTATTACATTGCATTTGGGAGTGTGAGTTTTTACAAAAGTTTTTGGGGAAAAAATGCTTACAATTTCTAAAATGGTTGGTAAGCACATTTCACCATATCCCAAGGTATATATTTTAAATATAAACCTATATTTTATAAACCTTGGAATATACTCAGAGGAAATCACCAACTGCCCTCTTCTGTATGCATGAACTCACGATTGGCTGGTGTTGTTCTGATAGACACAAGAGAAAGTGTATGCCATCCCTCCCACCCAGAGAGCAGGGCAAATTATATTCTCTTAGACTTCCTGCCATGGATTGCTTTGGCATCATCGGGGCTCGAACTAGCAATCCCCATATGATAGGGCCAACGCTTTACTGTTGCGCCACTTGGGAGCCCATTTTCCTGTATTTTTTTAACACTGAAACAAATCAATACTGAGATGTGTGTAAGGATCTGGGTTGGTGGGCAGTGTGGGTTTCTATAATCTTTTTTCAGAACGTGAAAAATTATGTGTTAAAAAATGTATATGTGTGTGTATTCCCTGTATGTTCCGTGAACCGGATTACAGAGAGAGAGAGAGAGAAGCCAAATGAGTCACCGTTCACCATTTGGGCTCCCATGCCGCCCCTTTTTTGGCTTGTGCCCCTTGAACAGCTCAGGAGACGGAAGACGTAATGGAGGCGGATCGGGCTGACGGAGTTGTGTGCTGTGGGGCTGATGCGTAAGTGTTATTATTGACTCACGGCATTAGAAAGTCTAAATTACAACAGTCGCGCTCTTATAAAGTCTACAGTCTAAGTCAACACTGTTTTGGTCTATTTCTCAATTGCTTACACGACACTGGTCAATGGGGCTCCTGCACTAAACACTAAACACTCACGCCCTCTAAATGTCTCTTACAAACTTCCTTCACTGAGGAAAGAATAAATAAAACAAATAAAAGCCATTGGTGAGACAGTACAAGCAGCCAGCATTATGTGTATATGGCTGTCTTGGCCGCCAGCCAATGGGGGGCAGGAAGAGGAGACATGTCGTCACCTTCATTTGTCACTCAGCACACTTCGGTTGAGTCAGGGACTTCCATGATTCATGGAAACCTCCCGGGGAAAAAAAAAAGCGATGAGAAAGAAGCCAGTACCTCCTAAATCTCATTGCGCTTTCTCCCCCCAACACTGGCTCCAACACTGATTCACTCTGGTTTCGAATCACTGGACCCAGAACTTCACCCATGGCTTCAGCAGCAGAGCATTCTGGGATCTTTTTTTCTAGCAGACTGTGTCATACGGCAGGGCTGGAGGCTACAGGAGGGAGGTTTTCTCAGCCAGCCAGAGGATTTTTCCTGCTTCCTTCCTGAGAGTTCATAAATCTGTCTGTAAGCACATGCTAATGGTCTGACATTAACGTTGTTTGCTTTCATTAACACAAAGAGAGAGGAAGTCCCCCAACACACTCAATAGACCAGAGTAGTGACTGCTGGTTGGACTGCAAAAGGTTTTTAGCCCTCTTAAAAATGAAAGAGACTTGTTTGCATGGGCAAACGAGATGAATGGGCATGCAAAAGCACAGAGTTGGATAAAAATGGCATATTGAATTTGCATTCAAAGAAATTCAGGGCCCACAAAGCCCATCCATGTTTCTATGTGCATTGATTTATTATTTTTTTGGCTGCAGTTTGACAGAGAAGATTGGAGTGTTATGACAAGATTGAGCACATGAGCAGAAAAGACAGATATTTCAAGTCTTGTACCTCAAGAAATCACACTTTATCACTGCACATAGCTATATATCACAATAGAAGGTTGGAGGCTGTATCATAATCACAATCCTAATCCTACATTAAGAGAATGGACACAATACATTTTATTATTATTTTGTATGATTTTATTAGAAAGCAGTGGTCACTGTATTTACAATAACACTGAGTGGCTTCCTTTATATACAATCAGTGATTCCTGAGCGTTTCCAGCATGATCACATTTCATAACAGGTCAGACATTCTAGGTCATAATTCATCATCATTAATGCATCATTCTCTTTCAACTCAATTCTAATGACATTACATTAGACTATTTACAGGTCATCATAAATATGATAACATAGAGTGAAGTAGCACACACTTGCACGCACACAAACACACACACACACACATACACACACACCGTACAGGTGTGTTTGTTCAGTGTCAGAGCCTCAGCTCAGGCTATGCCATCGAGATGGCACGTACACATTGTCCTCATCTCATTATTCTTTCAAAGGTCCCACTGAAAATGTGTCATAGCATTGGATAGCAGTGCTGAGGACCTGTCTCTTGGAGATAACCCATGTGCCAAGAGAAGGGTAGAGTCTGAGTTGGCTCACCATGCCCATTCACATGGCCTTGGGCGCAGGATCCCCAAACTCCGGCCTGGTAGCCCAAACCTTCACCCAATCGCCCATACCGAGGAGGACTGGCACTGTCACTGGCAGGACTGCTACAGGATCCGCCGGTCGGATAGAGCTGGACCTCGGGTGAGTAGCAAGAATAGTGCGGCGAGAGCGGACAGGTAGGACCTGCGTGTCTCAAATGGTCCATGTAAACCTGCTGATCAGAAGGCAGTCTGTGCATCTGCATCTGGTGTGCCAGTGGTTGGTCCCAGGACATGTACCCCTGGGGTTCTAGATGGGTCGGGGACACTTGCTCAGGTTGCCCATGGCACTCCCGGTGGTTGCAGGCTTTGCCGGCTCCGTTTGGTGGGTTGTTGCTGAGAAACACGGATAATGCAGAGATGCGGTTGATGGCACGCTGGAGCGTGGCGATCTTGGAGAGGCGCTTGCCATTCAGGTCATGGTGGAGTGCCACGCGCAGTGCGTTGAAGGCCTGGTTGTAATCCAGAATGCGCTTCCTCTCCCTCACGTTGGCCGCCATCCTGCGGGCCTTGGAGCGCACCGGCCTGCTGCGTTTTTTCGTCTGGCCCTCCTCGGCCTCACTGAGGGTGCTGCTGGGACTCGCGCTGTCGGTGAAGGAACCTTTCTGGTCGCTATCAACGGTCCCGTCCAGGCTCAGCTCCAGCTCCTCCTCTGAGAACTCGGAGCTGGTGAAGCTGCTGCGACTTGTCATTGCCAAACTCTGGAACTGCTAGATGTGTCTTGGATCTCCAGTGCGCCTTGGAGCTCTGTACCGAAGTTTCAGCTGTGCCTTACAGCCCAGAGCCTATATTGGCTGGCGCCTCCAGACACCTTGTGATTACCTTTGCTTCCTCTCAACAGGTCCTGCTGCTTTTTAAAGCACCTTCTCCTCGAGTCACATGGTACAGTCACCCATGAGGAATGGCGTGCTCTGTTTACGAGTTCCCTCCAGGCAAATGTATCAGTTCGTGCCACAGACACTCCCTCCTCTGAACCTCACTTTGGATCTTAACATTGTTTTTCAGTGAAAGCTTAAGACACTCGAACTAAAACCAACGTGTTAACATTTGCTAATTTACTAATTTGTTAAAAACTATATACATCACAACAACACCAACACCATTTTTCTTTTATATAAATTGAAAGAACCAAAAGTTTAAACTCTCAAATTTGCCAACTTAACCTTGGATGGAAAGATCTTGGTCTAGGGCAGAATGACAGATATTCTACTTAACCTTAAACAACTACATTAATTCAATTGATATATATAATTTTATTTATTTATTTATTTATTTATTTATTTAACCAACCCTGTCCTATTTACATCAGTCAGAACGCAGTGACCTTGAATTCGCAGCCTCACATTATACATGAAGAAAATGGTTCCCAGAACTTCCCTGAAGCTTTTCAAAAAGGCTTAGAACCTCAGCTTGAGAAGTTGTGATAGAAACTTTTTACTTGAGGGGGTGTGTGGTGATTAATCTTCACACAAGTCTGTCTAAATTTGTCTGTGGCCCATCATGACAAATTGTGTATTTATCAGATAACCAGTATTTTGTGTATTTCCTCTCACACCATGTGAGAAGAGGAAGAAAACGCTTAGGACCCATTATTTGGATTTGTCCACAGATGCAATTAGGAGTCTCCAGAGTGGCGATCCTTGCTCCTCTGGTGCAGGGCCTTATGAACTGTATAATTTGCGCGTCTTTGTAAGGCTACCATAAATCAGGTCCCAACAGCACCTGAGGACAAACATAGATAAGGACCTGAACTTCAAAGATGGGGAAAAGAGGGCAAATATTTTACAATTATAACATGTAATGGTTGCTTGCTCGAGCAACCCAGCATTTTACACCGTGGTTTGTGTAGTTTGGCAGTACGCTTTTTTAAAAAACGGAAAAAAAGATTCTTGTCAAAACAAGCAAAATTCTTCTCATTTCAGTAGTTAAAAGACAGATCCTTTGATGTGGACATTTGGGGTTTTTTTGTGGATGCCGAAGTGCACTACATCCACTCCAGCCCTCCGTATGCCCTGTGCAAATCCATCAATGTCATGTTTCATCATGTTTTCATCCTGGTCTGCGAGGGCGTTATGTCAGATATGAGTTCAATGCTCTCTGTCAAGACTACATCTTTTTGGTTTGTGTCTGGACGGTGAGACTTAACCACTGAGAAACCATTTTTACCTGAGCTAACTACTGATGGTGTTTCTCACCTGTTAAGTGGATCAGACCAATTGGTAGCTCTAGGGTAGGCCATGGCCATTGCCCCGACACAATGAGAGGTCATGCCTGAACACGGCTTTCTTCTTACTCTCTTCTTTTATGGTGGCTGCTGCGCGCGGAGTGACGCCAGCCATTAAAGCGCTAACGATGTGAACGTTTCAGCCCATTCCTGTTAGGGAATTGTTACTTAGCAATGGCCCCCATTATGGGTTACATATACAGCACTGGGAAGGGTTGTTGGTTTTGATGTGTGCAATAAGATTAATGGTCATGACAGTTCAGTGTGGACAGGAACATGTAGATGGACATGCAAAGGTCAGTGCATTCTCAAAGGGAGCCATTCATATTGTAAAATTTTTCTCTTTGTCATTATACTACCAGTCAAAAGTTTGGACACACCTGCTCATAGAAGGGTTTTCTCTTCATTTTTACTATTTTCTACTAGTTTAGAATAATAATGAAGACATTAACACTATGAAATAACACATATGGAATT
>JAOUQW010000009.1:12306413-12319282 GCA_028565825.1 Olivaichthys viedmensis
CTAAAAAGATATATCATAAGATCCTTTTAAGTGTAGCTCACTTTTAGACACAACATTTAAAAATGTCTATTACAAATAACTAAATTGTGGATTCCATCTCAAACAGTATACTAGAGTACTAAATAGACTTAGGTGGCGTACTTTTTAGCCATACTATTTAGCACGGTAGATACAAAATCCACCCAACAACAAGCACACAAGTTTTTACTATGCTCAAATGCATAACTTTAATAAAGTTTGTATAGTTTATTATTATTAATAATTAATAAAGTTGCAATTACAATTAAACACGCCTGACAGTAGGGGGTGCTGTATGAAATGATATTTGTGCCACTAGGATTTGAATTTAGGCTATAGTGCGTAGTTTCTTTCTGGTTTAAAATGAAAAAAAAACAAAAAAACAATTATTGAGTCAGGGGAGAAAAATATCTTCTAAAACATGATGATGTTCCTGAGCTGCTGTGAGTCGCTCTGACAATCCTGTAATAGTAGCTCACAGTAATTCACAGTCAGAGCTGTCGGGCTCGAATTGGCGGGAAATTTCAATTGCACATGTCATACGCCAGGTCGGATACGTAAAACGTCATCACGCTCCAGCTTTAGGCATAAAAGAAATCCTGCTACACGGTGACAGGTGAGAGCCGGCAGCCAATCACGAGTGAGAGAGAGTGAGAGAGCGTGAGGGTGTAAACAAACGGGAGTGAGAGGGTGAAAGAGTCCAATAAGAGGAAAAAAGATTCAGGACTGATGGAGTTTTAGCTTTTTTCTTGTTGAACAGGTGAGGCATTTATTTGTTCTCTAATTTGGTTGAAAGCTAGTGAATGACAGTCAGCTGATTTATCCTCATTGTTGAATTTGTATCGTTACCCAGTTATGAAGTTGTTTAGCTAGAGAACTCATGATAGCCGGCTAGTGACTAACGGGAGGTGTTTCTCTGTATTTTTGTATTCCAAACTCAGTTATATTTGGCGAGAGTGAGTGATTCAAGGCCTCGGTGTGTATATTTTTCAATGGTCTGTGTCTTTATGATCTGGTCTGGGTTTTAGCTCGCGTGCTAATACTATCCGGCTCTCGACGTTTTTGACAGGCGGGAGAACAAAATACACAGATTAGATAACAAAATACACAGAGATCGGTTAATAAAAATACACACATTGGAAGTGACCAGATGTGACAGTTTTGTTCCCTACACTAGCTTGTGTCTATTAGCCACGAAGATGTGCGGAGCCTTGACGAGAGCTCCTAAATTTACCCCGCGGTCCGGCGCGAGCAGCGTGCTGTGAGGTTACATCGGAGCAACCCTTTTCCCTACAACCAGAGCTTATGTTTTAACTAGAAAAGACTGCTGTAGGTTTAGGAAGAGACGGCTAGCGCTAGCTAAAAGACAAGCTCCTGTCTAGGTCACCTGGTACTCAGTGACTGTGACAGTCAGATGGACGTGCACAATAAAGTTTTTTTTAATTCTCATAACACTTTTATAATACTAAGTAAATGGACAAAACAGCACAGATAGCCCTACTCTCCGAGCGGCGAATACTTGGGCCGCATTCCCAAACTGCATACTATCGTACTAAATAGTATGTCAGTTCACCATTGGTGGCACAACCACACAACACACAACACAGTTAATCAAATGAAATGTAGTGAATCGGATTCAGATCCACATTGCTGATCGGCTGAAAGAACAACGATCGAAACCTGTGCTTTTCTGTGCTTGAATGCGGCATTGCATACATTTGAATCTAAAACCTGATGGAGTGAAGTTAAAAAGCTCGGCGCCACCGACATTTGCACTTGAGCTTTTGTACATCTGAACAGTTTAATATAAAAGTATAAAATATATTGATCCGTTTTTATCAATTCAATTTCAAAATTCGATATGCAATTTCAAAACAAAGCATACAGGGGTGGGCAGTGGTGGCTCAGCGGTTCGGGCGCTGGGCTGCTGATCGGAAGGTCGTGGGGTTCAAGCTGCCGTTGTTGGGCCCTTGAGCGAGGCCCTTAACCCTCCCTGCATCATGCCTGACCCTGACCTCTGACCCCAAGCTTACCGACATGCTGGGATATGCGAAGAATGAAATTTCCCTGTACTTGCACCTGTACACGTGACAATAAAGGAGCTTTCCATTCCATTCAATTCTATTCTATTCGTCTGAAGCTTCGCATCCAAATCCTGTGATAGTACTGCAGCAAGCCTCAGTTCCCGCGTCACAGTATTCTATTTTTCCCCTCTGTCATTTATTCGGATTGAATGCCGGATATAAAGCAGGTTGAACCCAAACCCAAACAAAAACAAACAAAACAAACAAAACAAAACAAACAAAAAACAAAGCAAACACACACAGAAAACTGATTTGGCCCTGATTTGGCACGTGTGTGTGTGTGTGTGTGCGTGCGCGTGCGTCGCTTGACCGACAGGGGGCGTGGTTTCCCGAGTCCCTCTCGGAAGGCGGGGCGCTTGCGTTCTCGAATGGCGTCAAGCGCGTTCGGCCACGCCTCCTCCTGCCTGGCCGTTAGAGGGAGGGCGCGGGCGCGCGCGCGCGAGAGAGAGAGGCTGAGCCCCCACGTGTGACGATTTTGCCTTCCCGCTTCGGTAATATTCCTCCCCGTCTCTCTCTCTCTCTCTCTCTCTCTCTCTTTTTCCGTGTGTGTGTGTGTGAGTGTGTGTGTGTGTGTGAGAGAGAGAGAGAGAGAGAGGTGTGTGTGTGTGTGCGCGCGCGCGTGTCGCGTAGTTTTACTGCCCCGTAGTTTTTTTGCTCTGGAGCTATGGATGGAGACGGGAGCCAAGCCACGTCCGGGAGCCCGACCGACACGCAGCATGACCCGGGGTAAGCGCGCGGCGTGCGGCGCGCGGGAGACGCCTTCCTCCTCCTCCTCCTCTTCCTCATGTTTATTGTTTGTTTGTTTGTTTGTTTATTTGTTTGTTTGTTTGTTTGTCCGGCTGGTGGACGCGGAGACGCGGCGGTTTCTTCCCCGCCAGTCCTTCCGGATACAGCGCGGCTTTTGTTCGCGCCGCCGTCTTTCTCTCCTTTTCTCTTTCTTTCTCTCTTTCTCTCCTTTTTCTCCTTTTTCTCCTTTTCTCTTTCTTTCTCTCTTTCTCTCCTTTTCTCTCTCTCTCTCTCTCTCTTTCTTACAAACATTCCGGATTATTTGGTGTTTGTGTGTTTGGTGGAGCTTTTTTCTTTCTTTTCTTTTTCTTTTCTTTCTTTTCTTTTCTTTCTGCAGCCGCACATGCAACTTGTACCCTCTCTCCTCTCTCCTCTAAAAACATATTTATTTATTTATTTATTTATTTATTTATTTAGAAAAACAGTCGCTTTTTTTGTGTGTAAACTAAACCGTGCGCGTTCAAAAACATGGCCGATCTCGCATCTGGTCTCACTTCTCTCTCTCTCTCTCTCTCTCTCTCTGTGTGTGTGTGTGTGTGTGTGTGTGTGTGTTGCAGCAAAATGTTCATCGGTGGTCTGAGCTGGCAGACCTCTCCAGGTAAGCCTGGCGTTTTATTTCTACACGGGCCAACATGCGATTTTCGGCTCGAGTCCTCTATTCGACCCCTGCGCGCGCACGGCGGGGGGCGCGCGCGCGCTCGCGCTCTCCCTTTTTGACGCGCACGAGCCCGAATGACTGACCCGCTTGCATCTGTCTGTCTCTCTCTCTGTGTCTCTCTCTCTCTGTGTCTGTCTGTCTGTCTCTCTGCTCGTCCGCAGACAGCCTTAGGGACTATTTCAGCAAATTTGGAGAGATCAGAGAGTGCATGGTGATGCGAGACCCCACGACCAAACGCTCAAGGTAAATCAAGAAATATATATATATATATATACACAAATAAAAATCAAATCAACTCTGCTTCTCCTTCTTGACGTGGTGCCTTTTTTTGTTTTTTTTGTTTTTTTTTGTTTTTGTTTTGGCCAGCGCGACGAGGGGCGGGACTCGAGGGTACTTTTAAATAGAGCCCCGTGTTGGAGCTTCGCCTCCAGCACGGGGCTCTGTTTAAAATATCCTCGAGTCGTGCCTCGCGTGGCTCTGGCGAAACGCTCGGTGCAAAATCTGCTGCTGCTCTAATGCAGTCTGACATTGACTCGCAACCTTACAGCGTAGAGTGTGTGTGTGTGCATGCACTGCACAGTACTCCTTTCTGCACATCCAACACAGCAGAACCGATTCTTTACAGTGCAGCGTTGCTCCAAAAGGGTCTATATTATTTACAGTTTGCAGCGAGGGTTGCCAGAATGAGACGGACAGGCAGGTTTTTGCAGATAAAAAAAAACAAACTGCATGATGTAACACAAACCAGCTCAAAATTTGCAACTTTGCCAGGTGACATTTAACACAGCAAGGCAGGTTTTGCAGCCTGGTGTGATTTTTAAAGATGGGTCTACAACTATATACCAGAAAAGATGCCAGGTGATTCTTTAGAACGATGCCATAAGAACCTTTCACGCAAGGTTCTTTAACCGTTTTTTGGTTGTTGTCACAACAAACTGAAGAACAGTTTCCCCAGACAAAGAAAGCTTCAAGACAACCTGAAATGTAAAATTTTGAATTTATTTTACCTTGATAGCGCATGTCTTTGGTCAAGTTGTGCACGATTCATCAGTACAACTGGGAAGAAAAGAAATCTGTTTTTTTCTGTAATTTTTCATCAAAATGCAACGAACCGAAGTCCAGCCACTGGTTTCACCTTACGCAAGGGGGGGAAAAAAAGCTAACTGATGATGGTTTCCATTTCACATAATGTAAGAATTATGGTGTAAAATAGTTCTCCGGTTCTTTAGGGAACCCAAAATGCTTCTTTCATAGCATCTCTCAAAATAATGTTCTTTATTCTGTATCCGATCTGGTCGGAGTCCGGCACCGTTTGGTGATTTCTCTGCTCTAACACACCTGGTCATAAACCGATGAACTGAATCAGGTACGTCTGAGCAGGTGAATCGTCACACTGTGCCAGATATTTTGATAAAACGCCCAACCTGGCAACCCTGGCGGTTGGAGAGCCGGCCGTGCAAAACCTGCTGCTCTAATGCAGTCTGACATTGACTTGGGGACTGTACAGCAGCCATAGAGTGTAGCGTGTGTGTGTGTGTGTGTGTGTGTGTGTGTGTGTGTGTGTGTGTGTGTACCGTCCTCCTTTCCACACACGCAACACACAGCGAGCGGCTTCCTCAGAGCCGAGCATTGATAGCTGCTATATTTAAAGAATCCTGACCTGCCTTGTGTTGCACTGGCAGTTAGACGATAGGGGAGAGAACCGTCTGGGCAAAAGCTGCTCCCTAGTGCAGTCTGACATTGACTTGCAACCTTGTGTGTGTGTGTGTGTGCGCGCATGCGTCCGTCTTTCTGCACACGTAAAACACACCTTGGCAGGTTCCTTAAGGTAAAAAGCATTGATGCTGCTCACCAGCCTAAATGATGCAACCGTGCAATGATGCAATGTCTGTGTTTTTTTTCTTTTCCCCTGTGCCGTCTCATGATCTCCTGTGTCTCTGTTTTTGTCCCGCAGAGGCTTCGGGTTCGTTACGTTCGCGGACGCGGCCAGCGTAGATAAAGTCTTGGCTCAGCCGCACCACGAATTAGACTCAAAGACGGTACGTTGGCTCTTCTGTTGCTTTTCACACTGCAATGTTTGCTCTCTCCTGCCCCTTAATGCACACAGCCTTTTTACCTCTCATCTGCTTATGCCAAGCTTGTGAATCGAAATGTTCATACAGACGCCTTGCATGCATGCACGTTTCCATCGCTTGGGCTCCTTCATCGAACGAACCGTCTCATGCGCTTCCCACACTTCTCGCGGCAAACTAGCCTCTAGCTTCTGTGTGTGAACAACCTTGTTGGATATCAGAACTTCGCGTTTCAAGCGGCTGAGCGCGAGCATCTGGCCTCCGCTGCCGATGGCGTCCAGACTCATGCAGGCGTTTACTCGAGGGCGTAGGGACGAACCGCGTCCTTGATTGAAACGGATCCTCCCCTGGAGCAGCGTTCAAATAGAGTGCGATTGCAAAGCGTCGTTCATTTTCTCTCCCATCGTTCCTCTTCGTTTTTTTTCCTGGTTGTATCCGTTGCAATGGACGTGTCCATTCACTTTTACACTTAAGAACTGGGAATATAAGCTTGTGTATTTATTTCCTATTGCTCCTTTATTGGCCAAGGTTGTGCATTGACTTGGATTTACCGTATTTCCTGGATAACAAGTTGCATTGGAGTATAAGACGCAAAACCTCTGGCTGCTTAAAGGGGAATAAAAATAAAAAAGTTAAAAAAGCTACATTTAATGTACCAGGCGTTTTATTTGACATAATGCTTATTACAGATTGCAACCAGAGTTTCATCAGTCAGATGACGTTAAAATAACGTAAAATTCAAAAATGTTCTTACAAATTGCTTCCAAAATTACACACATTCTAAAAAAATAACCAGATAACATTAGGCTCATGCAAAAATCACAACATGCGTTGCTTCACTATTAGGGGTGGGCAACATATTGTTATTGGTATTGTCGATTAAATTACATCTCAATGTACTTTTCTGAGCAAATCGCGGGTATCGTTATTACTTTGACAACATTTACCAAATGCATAACTGAATAAAAAAAAAAAGATGCTTTAGTTTTGTCAGACTGTTGATTTTTCCTTTCAAGTGCCTTGTTAAATATTATATTTTTATTTATGAATGCTAGATAATCAGAAAATTAATTGAACTAGGTCATGTTAAATGTGACACTACTTTCTTTGTGTATATTCCAGCTTGTTAGCAAACCTCAGCAAAACAAAGTATTGCAATACTTGTTACATTTGTGTCATATTTTTGCCACATAGCCCTCCCCGTATTCACTGTATAACCCACAGCACCTGCTAGAGAGCGCAAAAATGCATCATATAGTCCTGAAATTACGGTAATTCTTACGCTCGCAAAGAATTCAGAACGTCTCTTCAAGAAAATAACAAGTGATGCTTTGGTGTTTATAACACAGTAAAAAAAATGCCTGGATGCCATTTGATGAGAACGATTCGTAAACAATTTTTTAAAAACGTTTGTATTACTTTTGACGTACGCGCCTCGTTACCGTTTTCATAGTAGCATCTATAATTGGCACCAATTATTCTGAACTCGGGCTGAAATCAGAAATTGAAAAATGTTAACGCACCGCGGGTGTCCAAGTCCCATGCTTTCTGCTCGCCGCGTTATCCTACCATCGTCAGTTTAAAAGCCCTGAAATGCCAGATGCCATAAAGGATTGAGGGTCCTCCTGGGTGGTTAAATAACGGTGGATGAATAATAACTGTGCTGATTTGCGAAGGATGGCGGGACGATCGGTATATCGCGGTAAGGACGTGTGAAATGGTCGTTATACCTATAGTTATGTAGTGGCAGTATATTATAGACGATGGCGTGGAGCAATTTTGTATTGAATAAATTGCACTGCTGCTGTGGTGTTATATGGCATTCAAGGAGGCAAGAGACGGCGGTGATTTACCGAAAACCAACCCTGGTTAGAACAGACAGGTCAGATTCTTTTGAAGTTTTGTGTGTGTGTGTGTTAGAGCAGCGCATTGTTGGACATAAATGCTTTATGGCCGAAGTCCACTGAAGCAGAGATGGATGTAAGATGCAGCCGTAAAAACAACTTGTTAAAGTGACTTGTTGCTCATAAGTAGTGGGCCGGTGGAGGTGTGTGTACTGACGATATATTAATAATGTGATGAATTGCGTCATGATGCACTTTTCGGACACCATCGCTGGGTATCATCACTACTTCTATAACACAGTTGTGCATGAAAATATTTCTTAAAAATGTTACTTATCAATTGATTCATTTTTTTCCTCTTGTTCCTTGTTAAGTACACCATTCTCTTGTAAGTACTGAGTAAAATAGTTGTTAATCTTATAGTTTTGCCATGCGCATATGCATATAATGACATTGAAATAATATGTAAAGAGAAAAAAGAAGGGGTGCGAGGTTCTCACATAGTTTAGTGGAAATCTTAAAAGGCAGGATTATTAAGGACACGCGCTAAGACTCTCTTTAATCCCTACAGGCTTGAGTCAAGTTTGGCCATAAGACAGAATCTAAGATTCTTCACTAATATTAGGTCCTTGATCAGGCTCACCTGATAAAGGGTCTTTTATGAACATTTAATCATAATAACCTTCGCTGCTAGCGTCAACAGGGACATTGAACAGTTAAGAGTTGTTCAGTCTTTATGTATTCAGAATTGTTTATTAGCAAAGGCAGACATTTCAAACACAGACCCACAAGTTGTATCAAGAATGAAATAAAATGAGAGAAAGTATAAAAAAATGCGGAAATCTGCAGGTTCAGGTGGAAATATATAGCAGGAGATGATTAAGTAACGGCTGTACTAAAAATAAAATGTGTGCATATAACAATAAATAGGTGGAGTGTGTGTGTGTGATTAGTGTGATCCTAAGCACAGCGCACTGCATTTATGTAGTGCAAATAGCAGAATGTTTAGTTTCTGTACAGTTCAGAGTCGGAGGCATGGTTGATGAGGGACGCTGCTTGGAGGAAGAAGCTATTTGTGCGTGTGAAGGGACCAAGAGAATTGACCCTTTTCTTGGTAGTTCGGTATCACAGTTAAGTGACAAGTGGTTGTTTAATTTGCTATATTTATATATAGATATATAGATCCAATGTTAAACCGCATTTCTTTCGAAATGTATTCAGGGTTCTTGCACAGATCAAGTATAAATTTTAAAGGTATTTATTTTCAGACGTGGAAAAGTACGGAAATTTAAGATGTTTTGGAAAAAGGGTGGATATCCGTTGTGTTTAGACGTTCTTTTATTTTCTTCACTTGCACACCTAACGCATATCACATTTCATGTTTTTTTCTTTTCTTTTTTTCTTTTTTCATGATACATTTTTTGTAAATTACCTTTACAAATGAGCAACATGGAAAGACAGCTGAACACAGAAGGACTGGAAAGTTTAAAAAGCATTTGGGAAAGAGTCTTGGAAAATGTTTTGTAATTTTATTTTTCATAAGGGAAAGGGCAAGGGCCAGAAATGTTTAAGGATGTCACTTCAAACTTCCTTATCAAGTTTGAATCCTGCTTTTTAAAATTTAATTTAATTTTTATACCCCAGGTCTTCTGAATAGAGGATAATTTATTTTTCTTTTGTTCATAAATAATTTTGTACAATACATTTTTTATTTATTTTAGTTTTACATCGCATTTTTAAGAAATAATTTTCTTAGAAAGAGAGAACTTGGGGAAAATGTTGAGTTATGTGGTGGTGTTGTTGAGTTATAAGTCCCCTGTTCGTAGTAAGAACATGATCTCCAACCTGTACGCACTTTTAGAAGTCCTCATTATGTTTTTTAATGTTTGTAAAGTGTTGTTTATATGAGCCGAGGCCTGGTGGAGAAATGTGACCTTGTTTTTTGAGGTTCGAGTGTCTCAAATGTATATATTCTTTTAACTATTTTATAAATTCTTTTTTTTACTGTTTTGTTGGCACTTTGTTAGAAAAGACCTCAGCAAAACTAAATATCGTATGTGTTGTGAACAAGTGTCATGATGTGATATGTTCGCTCTATCGCCCACTCCTATGTTTATGCATGTGAAAGTGGAGGCTGTGCAGTTTGAGTTGGGCATCAAATGTCGCCTGTTCAGCAAACTCGCGTCCTGGGTTTTATTTACATGTACACACCATGTATGCTTGCTCCAGTTTAAATATCCGCGCAACGTCGCATTATGCACCGTGCCGTCGGGCTTGGTTCTCATTTTCCCGCGTTAGGCTGTGGCATCCATCCATTCCCTGCAGCCCAGGTTATCTGTTCGGTTTCAATTGTTCCTGAAAATAGAAGTGAGTCATTTTTTTTGGGGGGGGGAGTGCGCTTTCTGTTCTGCAGAAAAAGAAAAGGAAAGGAAATTGCTGTAAAGCAGATTATGATTAAAGACGCGCCGTTCGGCTCCCGTTTTGTCTGCAGGGTTAATTTTTGGGTAGGATGCAGCAGGAAGTGATGTCACATGCACAACAGGAGAGATTTAGTTAGATAGCTGTTAGGGGTTGGCTAAAACAAAAAAGGAAGAAATTGGGTGAAATGTGTTTTATATTCAGTAGCACTTAGTCTCATAACGATACTGCTTCTTCTTTTTAGATCCCTTCTAGACTACTGCTATCATAATCTAATGGTCAATTATAAAGATGCTAGCCGTTAGTGCTAGTTTAGCAGTTATCCCATTAGCAAGTGCGTGTTGCCTGCCCTTAATTAGGAAAAGGAAGTACACATTCATTTGTCTGATTTTAGTATTGTAATGTTACACATTACTGTTTCTGAGACTGTTTTATTTTTTTTAGCTTTGTAACTAGCTACAGCCATTTCCGATGCTGCTTTCAAAGAAACAAATAAATGTGATTAAGGTGAAGCTTTAAATGTCAAGCTTCTTGCCGTTATTGTCACACCATTATTTAAATGTGTCAGATATTTTTCAAGTTGTAATTTCTTATCTGTAATTTGTTCAACTTGTTGTTGCTATTGAAACAGGGAATTGATCATTAGATTACTCAATTCATTGAAAAAAAGGGTATAATAATATACATATATCGGGTATAATAATAACATCGGGCATTAATAATATGCTGGTGTGTTATTGCTTCAATGATATCCTTAAATAAAGCAGGTTTTTAGGGTATTTTAATGTATTTTTTTTCACATTTGACGCCTATTCCTTTATTTTTTGGTGCACTAAATAGTTTTGGTGGTTCTTGCCTTCAGTCATGGTCACCCATCACCCTTGTTCCTGCTGTTCCTCGTCTTGCACACTCAGTTTGAGTCATAAAAACATGGTGCTGGTTCTGCTGTTAAGGTTCAACACTAAAGGTTGAGTTCAAATCCCAGGACTGCCAGAGAGCCACTATTGGGCCCTTGAGCAAAGTCATTAATCGTCGACTTCTCAGCTCTGTGCTTGGATTGGATTCTGCCTCACTTCTAAGTCGCTCTGGATAAAAGCACCTGCCGAATAAATCCATGTAAATGTAATACCTGAAAAGGGATATCACATGTAGCAGAATCGATAAGTTGAGAGCAGATGGTCTCTGCGTTTTGAACCGAAAAGGACTTCGTTATGTAAAGCGGGCTTCATCCAATCACATCCGGGATTATTTACATAAGGTTCAGGAGTTAGTGGTAAATCTTTAGGCTTGAGAATAAAAGCAGGCAGCAGATCGGTCCACGAAGGGGATGTATACCGCAATATTCAATATCATTATCACAGACAATTACATATATTATTTGTACCACTGCGGTCTAGTCTGGTTGAGGGGTGTATTTTTGGTGCAGTGCTCATCCCAGTGTTCCTGGGATATATGCTTTGGAGGGCAGAATTAAGGACAGCTATCTCCCAAGGTTCCTTATTTTTGGCAAATTTACAGACAGCATTGCATGAAAAACACTTGGAGAAGAAGATCCCAGAATCCCGTTCACCAGACGAGAGTTTTGGTTTAAAAAGCACTGACCGAACCAAGGACAGAGGAATAATATTTTGCAAGTACGAGATCACGATAATATCTCAAACCGTGACTGGGGGGGGGAGAAGTTTTAATTCCTTTAAAATCATACATAGTAACCACATGAAAATTAGCATATTTATTTTCTTTTATTACTATATGTTAAGGGCATAACGGTCAAGGTGAACGGCTGGGATGCGATATTGTTTTTTGTTTCACCCATATTACGACAAATTCAATCAGTACGAACATATTCTTCATTCTATTGTAGCCTATTGTATTTGAATGCACGCTTGGTCCACTGTTGTTTGAACAGTCAACAAATCGTGACCTCAGTATCATAAGGTTCTGGCATTTTGGTGGAAAATTTGTTAACCACATCAACATCATCACTGAGGGATACTTTATTCTTTTGTGCTGGTGTTTTATTTTTTTTTATTTTGCAAAGGTTTTGGTATAGTATTTGAAAAAAGAAAAAGTTCTATCTCCAAACTCACAGATAAACCTGGTTTTATAAGGTTCTATCTGCTAGCCAATCATCATCATCCAGGACGATTACGCAACTTGGGCGGCCGTGGCCAATCAATATCCACATTCTGTTCATGCGCTGACGGAAGAGAGCAGACTCGAAACCTCAGTATGGCGAGTCAGAAGAGAAACTTTTAGCTGTAGATGTTTTACATATGCTTAATGAGAGTAATACAAAGTAAGTGTACAGAACAGGATCGGTCTTGCTCTACTGTATTTGCTGGTACGACGTGTAAACGTTTTGGCACATTAGAAAGTCTTCAGCGCATCGGAGAACTAATATTGTAATGTTCGTATTAAATATTACCAACATTAGTTGGCTACATGCAATATGCTTCATTAACTGAACCTTTCCAGTGTAACCAGGACTGAAGGTCTGCTAGCAGAGTTTGTAAGGTGTGTGTGTGTGTGTGGTTGCATAGAAACATGTATTGTATGTTTCGATGTATTTTAATATGACTATTTTGGTAAATGTTCTAAAATAAAATATCTTGTTTCGGAACAACTTCTTGCATTTTAGATCTTAAAGAATACATACAGAAAAATAAAACTTATCAAAAAGCGTATATGACCATAATGTGGTCCTAATGGACTTAAAAATGTGTTTCTCAGCTGAGTTATACCATTTATTAGTCATTTATTGAGATTGAGGAATTGCTTAATGAGAAACTGTATTAAACCAAACAGTATTTGAGTTAACAGAATAATAAGGTTCTATCTGTGTTTTGGCCACTGTTCAAAAATCCACTTTATAATTGTCTCAGAATTGTAATTTTAATTTGAAGTCGTCTTGATGTCGCCTTGAAGTTTAGGCCTTGTTGAGCTGTAAACTGTAGATTACAGTACTTTGGAGTTTTGGTAGCTGGAA
>JAOUQW010000009.1:12344869-12376624 GCA_028565825.1 Olivaichthys viedmensis
TGTTGAACACTTTTCTTGGTCACTGCATAATTCCATATGTGTTATTTCATAGTGTTAATGTCTTCATTATTATTCTACACTAGTAAAAATCGATGAGCTTCTATGAGCAGGTGCGTCCAAACGTTTGACTGGTAGTGTGAGCCTCGTCTTCATTTTTCACCTGGTTGCTTGATTGTGTATTTCCGCTTCGTCGACAAGACAGCGGCCATTCTGGGATTTTGAAAGTCATGTCATGTCAACTCGGCATGCCATTATATTGGGATTAGAGCTCGGTGATATGAAAATTTGCGGTAAGTATTTTAGCAAAATACCTCGATAACAATTGTGAGACAATGATTATTTAATATTCGTTTACAAACTATCCTTATTATCCGAGTTTGTTTTCACATAAGAGGAATCCGTCCTGCTGAGTGCTTCGGAGTCTCTGAGGCAGGAGACTTGGACAGGCATTTACATAGACGTTACTCAAAAGCTTTACTCTAGAGGGCCTTATAAAAGCTCGCTCACACACACATTATCTGCCTGTTTATCCTCGGCATAAGTACTGCGTCAGTGGAAAACGAAGGCGGGGTCTGCTCTGTTTTTGTTTGAGCAGGACGTGTGCTTGTCAGGTGTGTGTGTGCGGAGGAGCTCTTTTTGCGTGTTTGTTTTCATAGGCTGTGTGTGTGTGTATGTAATGGCAGCGTTCGTAGTGACTCACAAAGATGAGACATTTGCTCTAGTCCTCATCTGCAGGATTAGGAGCTACTTTATTATCTGAGCGAGAGGCCGAGGCAATGTGAACCTTCTGCAAATCCTTTCCAGTCTAAACCCAATCTCTGGTTTGGAAACCCGTCCCTCATGACGTTTAACACGCAGCTCTTGAGTCATTAGGACTCGGCTCGCATGTCACCCGTGGTGGAGCACAGAGATGCAGGCTGTGAGATAGAAAGTGTGTGTGTGCGTGTGTGTTTATAGTGTTTATAGAAAAAGCTATAAAAGTGAAGGATAGGCTACTCTCACGTCATAACCAACCTAAACAAACACTCATGATGTAAGGGCTTCTAAAACAAACATTTGCCTGCAATCTAAAAAAAAAAAAAGGAGGGTGAGAGGGAGTGACTTGCTTCCTTCACTTTGAAAAAGAAGCACTGAATGAATTTCTGAGTCACGTCTTATAACAATCGTCTTTGTTCGTTTTTTTTTGTACAATTTATTTTTGATTACTCGCATTATTTTGGCTCGCAGACAGAAGGCGAAATCAGCCGTTATCTTGTACCTCCCACTGTGTGATTGAGCTTTCAATCCTTCCGCTTCTTGTTTCTTTTGTCTCTCCGCCTCACTTTATTCCTTTCTTCTGCTCTCTGACTCGTCACCCACTCCGTCTCTCCGGCTGTCTCCATGCTGCTGTCAGTCCAATCAGCCGCTCCGGCTGCCTCTGTCCCCCTGTTCCTTTCTTTCCTCTGTCCATCTTTCCCTCTTTCTCTTTCAATCATTCCATCTGTGTTTCTCTATCGCACGCACACATACACACTTGCGTAGGCTCTTGATTACAACCCCCCCCGCACTCAGCGGGCTCTCCTGTCTCCCGGCAGCCGCAGCAAGAGTCCTTAAAAACGACCCTGATCTCCAAGGTTTTTTTTATTTATTTTTTATTTTTTACATATTTATTAGCTCCTCCGTATACAATTAATCAAGAGTATCGTGGGCGGGATGATTAAGTGATAAATGCGAAAGAAAGGTTGCATTTTACAGCGCCCTGTCCAGGTCCTTTTTGTTGGTTAGTTTGCGAGAAGGTGTATTATGAAGAATGAATAAAGAGTTGCGAGACTGGTGTATTATTACGAAAAATGAATAAAGAGCGCGAGTCATTTTGTGACTTTCGCGCCGTGCCCTACGGACTTTTCTCTACAAGGACGCAGCAGGCTGTCTGCGCCAGTCTCGGAAAGGTCAGGCCACGAACAAGAGCCCGAATCCTTCGAGCCGTACGGGAACACCGCTTCTTCTGCTCCCTGCCCCTGTGCCTTTCCCTTTAGACCTTCGCTACCTCCTCTGCCATGCTTTTATTAAAAACACAATCATCCCTTTCCCTCTCCCTGCAGTGAAAACCTTTAGTCCTGTCATTTTGTCTCATTTTTTATTAGCTACGCATCTTACCCAAGGAGACCGAAAGCAATCGGGGGTTTCAGTAAAACAAAAAAAACCCCACCAACTCTGCGCTGTTTGAAGTCGGCAAGTAAAGCCGGGGAATTCTGTCCAAAAACGCTTAATGGACACGGTTGCATGACCGTAGCTCGACCTCTTCTTCATAGAATGGTCCCCAGCATCTGCCCCGACATGCCTGATCTCCAGAGTTGCCAACAAATGAAAAGGAAACACAAACAGTAAAAATGGAAAACCAATGAAAACCCTGGTGCAGTTAGAGGGGTTTTGTTAGCTCTCCTTACTTGCCTACCTTACACACACACTTTACAGAACACTTTCAGTTCTGCTGCAGAATTAATAACAGAGCAGCAGATCTCTGAGGTTGGGCAGACAAGAGGCCTTATTTGCGGGAAACCATGGAGTGGTATGTTATCGGGTCGTTTGTCATAGGACTGATTTTCTGCGCAGTTTGTGGTAAAAGTGGGGCAAAAATCACAAAAACATCATCCTGTCTTTTTGCAAACTTGGTGAAGTTTCTTGATGCCGCTGAAATAAAGTCCCACGCTTCCTTCGAACTCTTGCTTTCCTATTTATGTGAAGCAGTTAAAAGTCCAATTGCCATCCAGATGTTTCAAACCATACATGAACCACTGGGCCCTGATTATGGTAAATGAATTGTATAAATCACAGATAATGGGAAGGGAAATCACAGACAGCATAGCGCTTGTGTAATTTAATTGGCTACGTTTGAAGGTCGACCAGTAATTTCACGCCGTCGCCTTAACTGATTTTATTAGCTGCATCTTTGCGTTTTTGTTAATGCAGTTTTGCTAATATGCACTGATCCGCATTGATTTCGTCGAACCAAAGCCAACCTTTCGTTCTGTTTACGGTATATAATCTGTTATTCGCATTAACGTATCAGGGATGGTGGGAGAAAGACTTTGAAGAGGCGTGCACGGCAACCTGGACGGACTCAGGACTGTTACCTAAGGGGCCGTCAGCATGCTTTAGAGAGACTCAGGCGGAAGTTTAACCGCACTAACTGAAACCAGGCTGCGGCAGAGAGGTAGGACAGCGGGCAGCACAGGGGGATGGACCGGATGAACGCCGCTGTGAGCTGCCTTGTAAAAAAATACAGGCAGATTAATGCTCCACACACACATTTCTGTGTACGGAGGTATGACTGCGTCATGCAATAAAACAAGCATGGTCTCCTGCTGTTCTAATCTCCTAGAATAAGCAACAGACATTTACCCGTGTCGCTCTCCAACCCTCATTTCTGCAGTCATGATGGAGGGGAAAAAACGGCTCCCGTTTTACCAGAAGTAACAGCCTCTCTCCCGTTAGCTATGAGGAGCCTGAAGTCCTCGCTTGCACCGCATAATCCAATCCTGCTTGCTCCATGGCTCTATAATATTAAAATTAAAATCATGTTGGGGGGAATATAAATGCCTCTCAGCAGGCTTCGCCCATCAGGGGGTGACCTGCTCGGTTTGCTTTCCTTGCAGTTTTGCATCCCGATTTATATGCTTTGCCCCCCTCTCCTTGGTGGGTTGTAATAAGAAAACGTGTGCTCTTCGTTTGCCAAGCAGGAGTATCTGACCGCCATTTGCTTCATGTTGCTTGAATGCAAACGGCAGTGCGATGATAGGGTCAGCGGGGTTAGATTGTGCTTTTGTTTTTCGCTCCGCGTCAGAAAGGAGCTTCAGTGCAGCGCCGTCTTGTTTTTTTCCATTTTTTTTTTTTTTTTTTACAACATTTAAACCCTTTTCACCGCAGGCTGTGCAGGGGCATGGCTTCCTCTGAAAACTCCACAGTCTAGACATGTTCATGACTGAAAAATAAAGGTCTTGCAAGCTTGATTGGAAAAAACAAAAAAGAGTCGCCGCCTGTTTTTCTTTATTTTTTTCTCTTTTATTGGTGCAGCTTGTAGCTTTATTGGTGTCGGTTTTCTGCAGTTGAGACCAGCTGTGGGTTCGAAAGAGCAGCTGCATGACCAGCCCAGATGGCGGTCTTGCTTTTTTCTCTCATCTGTCCGTCCTCCTCGCCTCGCTTCCATCAGGTGGGTCGGCGCCGATGGCCGCCTCCTAAGCGCCGATTGTCTTATTTGATGGGATCAAAGTGAAGGGAAGCCCTTGAAGTCGAGCACGGCTCGGTGATGACCGGGCACAAGAAGTAGTAGAGGAAAAAAGTGTCTTATGCATCCAGTTTTCTTATTGATCCTGTTTTGTTTTTGTTTTTTTCATTTCAAATTGTCTCTTGGTCGAAATGGTGCATCACCAGTAAAGAT
The DNA here is from genome assembly GCA_028565825.1 of Olivaichthys viedmensis. NCBI lineage: Eukaryota > Metazoa > Chordata > Actinopteri > Siluriformes > Diplomystidae > Olivaichthys > Olivaichthys viedmensis. The sequence goes on from JAOUQW010000009.1 coordinate 12,349,287, forward strand.
TGATGGGGAGGTGCGAGAGATGCATATTTTCGGTGTGTGTATGTGCATTATCTCTTCTCCCGGCCTCTTGGATCAGAGCGCTGAAAGCTAATGGAAGTCCCCACTTCAAAGCAGGCCATTGCCAGAGCCTTGCACTCAATCGAGCTGCCGCAGTAAGATTAAAGCTGGCCCACATTCATCAGCCGTGATTAGGCTCCAGCTGCTCCTCGTGACGGCCCGGCCAGGTGAGCCGCCTCAGAGTGAGCTTCACCCACCCACCTGGACTGGCACTCTATCATGACTGGTCATGATTTCCTTTGTAGAATGAACCACCCTTCTCCTTTTTACCATTGCGTTTCATTGCGTGTTTGTCCAGGCAGGTTTGAAGTACTAAGCTGTCTGGTGCTTACCGCAGCACAGCTCTGCTTGGCCTTATCTCCCATACGCGCCATGCTCCCCTTCCCTTTCCCCCCCAGCACTAATCTACTCATGTGTCCTTTTCTTCACCTGCACGAGGAAAGCCGTGCCCTCTTGCTTTCCCAACTCTGCTGACGTTCGGCTGTCTTGGCGCTTTTTTTTGCGAGCCAGTTCAACCACATCCACGTTATCTGGAACATGAGGCTCATTCGCCTGTCACAACAAACCATCTCGGCTCTGAATGGTTTGAAATGGCGTGTCCAGAGTCCCAGCAAGTCCCCTCCATGTGGCTAGGTTTCCAAAAGTGCTTAATGCAAACAGCTTGTTGCTTGTTGCCCAGTGCTGGCTGTTGGTAAGAAGATCCACGGGGCATTTGTCGAGCTCAAAAGGGCGCATTCGGCCAGTTAATGGCCTTGCCTCGGGTTACCGTTGTTGGCCAATTACCAGGGACACGTCAGGCCAAGGGTTGCACATCCACAGTGGGCCTTTGGGGGGGGGTTAATATCAGAACGATAGACTTTAATTGGGGATGTACCCCTTACTTTTTTGAATAAGAAGTATCTCTCACTTTATTCCACGTTCCGTATACCAACATTGTCCTCATTGCAATTCAAGAATAGCAAAGAAATCTAATTTTTGAGGCACTCGAGTGACGTCCCAACACTCCAGCCCTAATTAAAGCTCAGCGCTCAATACCGGAGGGTCATAAGGTCAGACATGCTTGTTTTGCGTCTTTGCCCATTGTGTGAAAAGAATGGATCAATGGGGAATGGCTTACAAAATGGACAAATGGTGGGCTTTGGTTATAACCTTGGTTTTTCTTTCCTCTGATCTGTATTTGTGTGCGCGTTAGATTTTGACTAGGTGCGCCTCACGCCCTCTTTTTCTCCCTTTTCGCTGCTCTTTTTGTGTCGTCTGCATGTGTATGCAAGCGCAGGCCAGCTATTTTCTGAAGTCTTTCCAGAGTTAACGACGGAAGGAAGGTGACTGCTATATTTAGTTCATTGTCTGACTCACCGCAGGCTCGGATCGAATCTGTTTATCTGTTTTATTTATTTATTTTCGGTCAAGGGCCTGTGAACTCTTCTCTATTTCGCTACATACACAAGCAGTTTTTCTTTCCCCTCCAGGAGGAAAGGCACGTCGCCTTTTGTTTAAATAGCCGGGAGGTTTCGTGATGTCGATTCCTCGAAGGCCAACATGCTAAATCCAATTTGTTACCTGCCTCACTCTGTCTGAGTGGGGATATTAAAGTATTCGCACCTGTGCCTCGGCGCTCGTGTTTAAACAGGCACAAATGTGTTTTTTTTGGGGGGGTGGTTTCCCTCGTCCTTTACCCTGCAGTCCCCCCAACCCCCTCCCCTAGGCCGATTCCAAGCTCCGCTGTGTGTGCTGTTGTCTGCCCAGCGGATGCGCCGAGCCTCCTCTAAGCAAGCGAACAAAGAGGCAGGAGGTAATTACATCTATTTAGGCTTGTCAAAGAGAGGTATTTGATATGTGATTTGTAAAGAAGGAAGGCTGTCTCTCCCAGCGAGCACACAAACGCAGGCCAGCGCTAAGAAAATAGTAGAAGTGGCTTTGCTGTGACACGGCCCTCTCCAACGCAGGCCAATCGAAGCCGCCGCTATTCCGGGACACAATGCAGGGACAAAGTGCAAAAGTGGGATGCGGTAATTGAGCATGTGGGCAGACTAATGTTTTTTAAATGGCCCTGTTAGTTATTATTTAAAGAAGAGCTCCTTTTGGCCTGCTGTGCCACACGGTACTGTTCAGCCACTTGTCTGTTCTGTACTTCAAGAACGTGTGAGAGTGTGTGTGTGTGTGTGTGTGTGTGTGTGTGGCATTTTTCAATGCCGGAACTCTCCGCAGTCTTATTTTTTGGATTCTTCCTCATCCATCCTTTCTTCCTATCTCCTCTTTCTTGCCCTTCCTCCATTGATCCATGTGGTTGGATTGTAGCTCTTGTGTGAATGTTGACAGTCATGTACCTTAAAGCAGCGCTCGCTCCTAAACACACATGTATGGGAGGGAGCTCTCTGGATGAGATCACTCCATCTGTCTTATCGGATTAGGTTCTTCAGTCAGACGGTGTCGTGTTACACTAGCACTTTACCGTTATGCATGTGGACCATATGTAAAGATGTAAATGGAAGCAGAATTATATTTGAGTTCATTATTATTAATGCATACTGTTTACATCAGTTAAAAGGGTTTCTAGGGTAAAAAAAAAGTTGGAGAAGCTGCCATTTTAAAGTCTGGTTTAAACATCAAACTTTAGTTTTTTAGCAGAACTTGTCCTCTTGCTCGAACCCCTAATTAAGAAACAAGAACTAATAGAACTGTCATGTTTGCAGTGGCCTTAATATCCCAGAATGGCTCTATTTCTATTTCCAAAAACGAGCTCAGGCTATGTATAGGAGGAAGTGGGGTTAATGATGGCACGAGCCTATCAGTGACTACGATGAGGGTCCTGCGCTTTTTGCTGTGCAAAATGCTTTTAAAAATAATGAGAGAAAAAAAAATACTATAAAGAGCAGTAAACAGTAAAAAACTAAAACAAATAGATTTGTTGGTGTTTCGCAGCCTTTGCCTTTAAAACTGCATCAATTCTCTGAGGCACACTGTCGTGCAGTTTTATAAGGAAATCGGCTGGTAGGTTGTTCCAAGAATCTTGGAGAACTTGCCACAGTTCTTCTGCAGAACTTTGTCTCTCACTTGCTTAAAGAAATTCCAGACAGCCTTGATTATGGGTTTTATCTAAAAAGTGCTCCATTACTTAATACGTGACATTCTTTAATGACTTACAAAAAAATTCTCTGTAACATAAAATCTTTTGGAAAATGAATTTGGAAATCTAAAATGTGCTCTTTTCTAATGACACACTAATGCAGAAGTCATAAAATAAACATCTAAGACAAAATTTATATAAAAAATGTAAGGATGCCTAGGACTTTTGCACAGTCCTGTATGAAGTGCTTTATTCTGATAGATGTATGCACATGTAGGAATGTGTGTGTGTGTGTGTGTACGGTGTGGTGATCTAACATTGACCTGCAGGTTCAATGTGGAAAGTTCCCGCTGTCCTTCAGGCCTCGCTGTTCCCATTGCTGGATGTCCATGGAAAAAGCTCTAAATTTAGCCATGATGCTGCGGCTGATGCATTCATGTATTCGGCCCTCTCTTCCAGCACTAATGGTTCGCTTAACCGGCGCAGGGGAGGCAGGTGAGGAAGCTGACTCTGAGGTCTCATCTCCAGGAGTTGTCTAAGGGAGCCGAGGCGGGTCTCTGCTGCTTTACACCTCCTCCATGCCGCTTGCTAGCGGTTTGCTTGCTAGTCTGGCTTGCTGGTGGTAGTGGAAACTGTGCTTTTATCTGCCTCTGCACTGCCCCCCTGCTTCCTCTCATTTCCTTCAGTAACTTTATGAAGTGCAGCACAGGCTTCAAGGTGTGTGTGTGTGTGTGTGTGTGTGTGTGTGTGTATGGGTATTACAAGAGTGAGAAACATTAGCGGCCTCTCTGCTGGAGCGCCAGACTTCACTTTAACATATGCTGCTGTTGGTGCAGGTGATGTCTACCTTGCACATGTGGCTGCTGTGTTTTGTGTGTAAGGCAGTGCAAGAGGGAGGAAGTTATGCAGAGGTCTTACGCAGTTGGGTCTGTTTTGACCTTAGCACGGCCCCCCATCAACCACTCCAGCCCACCAGTACTGCCCTACTAAATTACAAGCAGTTCCAGCAGTTCTCAAGTTTTCTTCTGAATCCAACTTTGACATAACCCTGTTCATATATGACCGCGACATGAATTGTAATTGCTGCTGTGGCCGATGTTTCAGCTGGTGCTTTGTGCTGGGTTGTCGTTGCCGGATGACTGTTTGGTGACAATGACCGCATACTGTTAACCCCCTTTTGTCTTTTTCTGGTGATCGGCTAAAAATAACCCCACTGCAGCGGGGAAGAATCGACAACGGGACTTTTTAAAAAACATTTTTTTAAGAGAATGAGAGATAAGGCTATATAAGGGAAGGGAAAGAGAGAAGTTGAGGTCCTTCGTCTTTCTTCAGGTGCAGCACGTCCCTTATGCTGCTGTTTGTTTTTCAGGCTTGGTGTCTTTCAAATCTGAGTCTTTTGTCCTAATACAGACATTTGTTCAGGAACACCTGTATGTGAGGCACCTGTGAAATGTGAACTGTGAGACCATGTACGTCGCTTTATTGTTGTGGGTCACCACCTCATCCTGCAGGCTGTGAAGAGTTTTGATTGACAGGCGGGTGAGGACCATCTACGACCCTCAGGCCGTGAGTGACAAGCGGAAGATGGGCAGCGTGTGTGGCTGGGCGTGAAGTGGTGTGTGTGTGTGTGTGTGTGTGTGTGCCAGGGTGTTTTTTCAATGCTATGCAACAGCAGCAGCGTGAGGGCAGGTGAGCGGCAGGAGATGGGGGTCTATTTCAGAGCTGGTTGCTCAAGGAGATGGAGTGCCATGGTGTAGAGAGCATGAATGTCAAGTCTCGCAGCATGTTCAGAAGACGGAGAGGATCAGAAGATGACTGTGTCTGGTGCTCGAGCGTCCATGGAGGGCGAGACAGGAGTGGGTAGAGAAGGATCTGTGGGAATGGGGGGAAGGGGGTGGGTCATGTATAGCCCACTTCTTGATTATGCAAGAAGTTGGAGCAGGTTGGGTCTACTCTATAATGGCTCTGGTGATCAACTTGTTATTTTTAACCGACTAGGGGGTTTTCAAGGAGGAGAGAGGGGGTAAGCCAAATGCACACATCTCACTTGCTCTACTCTCTTTTCCCTTTCCTTCTTCTCTCTTGGCTGACTCTCGGGACAGCAGTCCCAGAGCTCTCTGCTCCTCCACTTCTCTCTCACCTGAAAGGTAGAGAGGGGAGAAGAAGCGAACAAAGTCAATCTTGCAGGCCTCTGAGTGTGTGCATCAGGAAGCTGCAAAGAAGACCATAATTAAGCCTTGGCAACTGCATAGACAAATCCAAAGGTTCTGCACTCGGGCCCAAGTCCTCAGGGAGGAATTTGACTCTGTCTTGAAGTCACACTTTTTCACCTTAACGATGGCTGGACCCCCAGCTGAGTGTGACCGCGGCTGTCTCTGGGTGCAAGTTTACAGGTAGTAAATACATCCCACTCCGAGGCGGAGGAGAAAAAGCTTAAGCTAAGCTTGTGCACGAGCAAACGCTTGTCCGTATCCCCCTCCCTGCCCCCCCACTTTGTTTTGAGGAGCATGTGACGCACAAAGCTGGTGGATAAGATTAGCCACAGCTGATTCTCAATGGCAAGCGTGCAGCAGAGGGTTTAGCGTGCTTGAATCAGCATGGTGCCTTGGCACTTAGGTTGGGAGGGGTGTGGGTACGGGTGGGGTTGAGAACCGAGAGAGGGGAGCTTGTACTGATGAGATCAGCTTGTCTGCCTGGGCTGTAGTGTGCAAAGCAGAAATGGTGTGTAACAGAGTTTTAACTGGGCTCTAACAGCACCAGTGCTACCCTGAGCTGCGGATGTTTATGTCTAGGACTTAAGACGGGAAGTTCAAATGGCTGCCAGCCACCCTACATTTCTGCTAATAGAGACCCTACACTACTATAGAGAGCATTAACCACCAGCAGCGCCTGGACTAAAGGGCTTTCGCATAATCCCTCCATAACTCCTACTTGAGCGTGTCGAGGCAAGCCACACAGGCATCAGCTGATTGGCGTCGCCCACCGTGATGTCCACGTGTACTCAGGCTATGACGCCGCCGTAAACACGGCATGCTGATTGAGATACGTAGGTGGTGGCATGTGCCCATTGATTAAAGCCAGGCTCTGGATCTGCGGTGGAGGTCTGTAGGTCTGCTCAGTCATGGCAAAGGAAAGGCGGATATCCAGGGAAGCGCCAACCTACAGCACTGCCTCATTAATTACAGCCGTCAACGAAAAACCCCTCTGGAGTTAGACCAGGCAGCCGGCGCTCTCTGCCACAGCTGCTCACCCTGCTGGGCTTAGTTTTTTTGGCCATCCCATCCCTCTAATCCACACTCTGGAGCTCCACAGAGGCAGGATGGCATGAATGAATGAATGGATGGGTCGGCAGTATCGCTGTCTTTTTCCCTCGCTTCCCTCCCTGCTCCTTTGGGTGCAACAGGAAGAATTTGATCTTTATTTAAATCCTTAAATTACAGCTGATAAAACAAAAAAAGCATAGCCTGCCGTTTACACAAGAGCCGGGCCCCGTGGAGGCCGCAACTCAGCGTGCTCTCTGATGTCTAATTGGTCTGAAGGTTGCCAAACCTTTGAACAAGTCGGGACAGCGAGTTCCTGCTGCCTCTTCGGCTCTGAGCTCTGAATGAGGATGAGAATGTTTGTTCTGCAATTTTCCGTTGCTCGCAGATGCCCCCCCCCCCCCTTTGTCCTCGTGTGGCCGTTAGCAGGTGATGAATGAGACTCGATGTCTGCCACTCTCTTCGTATCAGTATAGAAACGGTAAAAAAAAATACTGAATTGTCACAGGATCTTCTAGGTTAAGGTTATCTCATCAGAGAATTGGGGGGGGGGTATGCTCCTAGATATAAGGACAGTTTTATTCCACGATTATTTCAATGTCAGGTCATAATTATCATCCTTAGTGTTACTTTTGAGTCGGTTTCTTTCGTTTCCTCAGAAAACCAATGATCTGAGGATATTAATAAAACCACATATAGAAAATACATTGCTGTATTTTATCAGATGTGCATGTATTAGCTTGGCTCAGCAAAGGCAGTCACTTCCATCATACAGGAAGAGGAAGAAGGGAAATCGAGAAAGGGTGATTGCTTGAACAGATGCACCTTTGGGAGTCCACTACAGTTGAGCTATCATCACCGATTCCTCCCTTATTGCCTCCATCCCCCTCCTCTCCCGTTCCCCTTGTCTCGTTGAAGAGCTGTGGCCTCCCGCGGGCCTGTCGCATGCACTGGCACATTTGTTTGTTTACGCCTAGTTTTTCCTGCCTGAACTCTATTAACATTTATATTGGAGCTGAAGGTGTTGGAAGTCCGTCTCTCTCAGCAGGCAGGAACGTTTCGCTCCGAACGAAACGACAGCTTTTTTTCTTCAAGCTGAGGTCCCTGTTCTCTAAATGCTAGTTTTTTTAAAGTGTTCTCAAACTTCTCTTTATCCCTCTATCACTCGCTACTCCCTCTCTTTGTTTCCCTCTACCTGTTCCTCTTTCCTACTTTTATCCTTTACTGTCATGTCTCTATTCTGTTTGTTTTGTTAGCTCGTTTCTTTACCTCCAAGCCACATGGCTGTCATGATCATTAGTAAGACAAATGTTCCCTAAAACAAGCTGAAGCATGTGCGAGTCCAGTTTCGTCAGTTCGCCGGTTGTTAAAGCGTTCCAGATATCAAAAATTGAAAGCGCTATACTGTTCCGAGTGAGGCTGCCAAAACAGGCTGGCGTGGGAGCCAGATCGATCCGTCTCCCTCCTTCACGTCTGAATTGAGAACCGGGTGCTGACAAGCTCTTTTTGCTAGCTGTAAAAACATTAGATGTAAGACAAGTTGATTTGAGGGGTTTGGACACATTTAGCTGTCTTGTACAGCTTAGCTGAGATCGTTCAGAGTTCCCCTCGCATTTTACACAGAAGATGGGTTTATAATGGGGCTGCACATTATGGACAGATATCATATTGGCCTTATTGTTACACATAATCATGCAGCATGCATTCTATTTATTAGGAACTCTGTGGCCTTCAGTTCATCCAGATCCACCTCAGTGCTCTATCGCATTCCATATCTTTCTGGCGCAAATCTGAAGAGCTTAGATACCTGTTGATTAGCCTGATGTGGAGCTGGGACCCATCAATCATGCAGTAGCCAATCAGTCTGTGTGTTTCAGTCCACCGATCATTGCTTCCCAATACTTTGTGTTTGTGGTACGTCCTTAAGTTGTAACTACACTTTGTTTCTTGTATGTAATTGAGGATATCTACTGAAATGCTAAATGTATTATTATTATTATAATTTTTTTCTCTCTCCTAGTTTGATGGGAATTTCATTTATGTTCTTTGCTTACCTGTTTCTGTAAAGAAATGGTGAATTTTTATAATAAAATCATCATATTTTGCTCTTCATTGGTATTGGAGACTCTCTAATAGGTCTTACTGTGGCGGTAAGCAAATTCAACAATCAGTAAATCTCAGTTTGTAGTTTTCACAATATTAAAAACTCCAGCATTATTTAGATCAAAGTATTTCAGTTTCTTGGATCAGGTGAATGTCATGATCATTTCATTTGTGTATTCTCTAATCTTTTCCATGTTGATTTAATGATTTAGGGAATTTGGCGTCTGTCTCACCTCATATTTATACCCCAGTGAAACAGGAAGTCATGGAGGACCGCTTAAGAGTTCCTAAACACTCAGGTGAACTAAAAAAACGGAAATATAAATGGGCACGTGCTTCAGTTACATTTTGTTCATAAGAATTTCTAGCGATGCCAATAATTGTGACACACGTTTTTGGATAAGGGTTTTTTATTTTCTTAGAATAAATTTACTTCAATTAAAGGTTAGATCTCTCTCATAATTTCAGTGTGAGATTACGCTAATTAACCACAAAGACATTTTTTCATAACTTAATTATTATTTTTTTTACCCATCTTTACCTAGGGTGCCAATAATTCTGGAGCTGACTATATGATCAAATCATTACAACAACGAACCTCCCCAACAGAAAAGCACATTTGTGTATTGAAACCCACATCACAAGATTATTATTATAGACTATCGACATAAATAATAGATTAAAGAATAAAACTTTAAAAAAATATTTTTTATAAGAAAAGTGGAAAACTTCACATGGAACTGGTCTCAGGTGTTTTGTGGAACAACGCTGTTGGACGAGAAGTAGTGGGTCAGCTTGGCTGTGTTCTCAGACGCCAGACACGTCTGAGTGGAGATCGCTGCTGAACGTGGAGCCTGTGCACTGTGACCCAGTGGCTTATTTCGAGTCTAGCCTTGTCCAAATTCCCCGACCGGTGTGCGTGTGGTGCTCTGGCATTGGAAGCTCCGGCTCTGATAAGCCTGGTAAAGCCTGGCTTGAAGCAGTTGCTCTGCTCTAATGGCTGTTTACCTGCCTCTTGCTGTGCAGCTGTGTGTGTTTGCCCCAAACATTAGGCCCAGCCAAGACAGGAAGCGTGTGTGTGTGGCATAGAAAGAAAAGTGTGCGTGGTACCTTCCTCTCATACTCCATGCGTTCTGGAGGAAGGCTAATTGTCACAGAATACACGAACTATTCTTTTAGACAAGGAACCAAACCGTCCGATACATCAAAGGCGCTCTAATTCACCGACTACTGCGTGCTCAAAAGCTGCCTTTTTTGATGATCAAGTGCTATTTCCTGTAGCAAAGCTGAGAAAAGAGGCATTTCCTGGCTGTCCACTGCATCCCTCGTGTTTGTCTTTCAGGCTCTAATGGCTGCGCTGGAGAAATTATGCTAAATAACCTTGATGATGGTAAGCTGCCCCCTTCTGTGCATTCACAGCAGGGGCTCTCTGCCTGTCGCTAATGTGTGCGCGCGCGTGCGCGCGTTTTTCTGAAAAACTAGAATTTCACCTTCAGCTTTGCAGCTGCACACTCTTTGATTGTATATGAAAACATGCCTTGAGGAATAAGAGTTTCGACCCAGTGCATTAATGCAGGATCTAACATTTGGAGTTTGCTGCTCTGCTTAGGCCCATGAGCAGTGACTGCAAGAACAGTCTCTCTCTCTTTTATTTTATTTTTCTTTCTTTCATTGGGTCTTTTTCTACTGCCACAGTACCAGAGCCTTTGCCACTAGCAAACTAGAACTGTGCTTTTTCAATGGGCCACTGCTCCAATACCAAAAGTTCTAGTTGTATGGTTTTTGGTACCTGCTCAAGAATGGCAGGTACCATGATGCTTGGAGGTGGGGCTTGCAGCACTGTTCATAGATTGGTTACACACACACACACACACACACATACACACACAGACATAATAGTCTGCTTCGTTGAGGCTACTTTTGTGCCATCAAAAGCAATGTTCTCAACGTTTGAGTTTGAATTCGCAAAAACTGCACCAGCAACTGATCAAACTGATCTTTACGACACACATGCAGCACAAACGAACAGAAATACTTTTGTTAAAACCTTTTCGTCAGTCATTTTATCGCAGCCAGTATAAGCTGGTTAACCAAACGACCAATCAGACAAAGAGACAAATAAGAGTTAAATAACTTAAGATCAGCATCATCGCCCGCCAAAATAATGATGTCGCTTTTATTGTTGTCACAGTGGCTGTTCCAGTCGTCTTTCAAATTAGTGGAAAGTGAACTAAAACCCCATGTTCTGTTGACTTCTGTTTGGGCCAGTTCTTGTTTTTTTAATGTGCAGTTAAAAAAAAACAATCTCTTTCTCTCAAGTTTACTCTGCAGCAAGAATGTGCAAAAATACATATTTCCATGTCCACCTGCCACTGGTCTGACGCTGTTCTTAGGGACGTGTGAACGCAGCACACAGCCCTTTACTCCCCATAACTCCTACCTAGGTGAATTGCCTATTCATCAATTAAATAAACAACTATAACCTTTTATTGCACCAGAAACATTGCAGCCACAAAAAAAAAAAAAGCGGATACTGTGATGGATTATGCGCAATAACTGGAATGTTGTTCACAGCACATGAAGTCCTGAGAGGATCTGTTTTGAGAAGTGGCAGTGGCAGTAGTGCTTTAAAAAGTAATGAATATTTTTTAGTGACATAAACGCTCGATCATTAATAGCCTAGCCTAATAATAATATTATTATTACTAATATTCATTATAACAATAGTTCATTTACTTTAATCAGAATAGTGTTAACACAAAAACAAATAATAAGCAATTACATACAAATGTCAACTTTACCATGGGAGCAATAGTTTCCCTTTCAAATTTCTCACCTCGGTCTATATTTGACTGCTCTGATTGAATCCTTTAGGAAACTATCATTCTTAGCATCAAATATGAGCAACACTCCCACAAAATCCGTTCCACCGTTTCAACAGAGGGATCAACAGAGCCGTAATCTTTGACTGAATGTCATCGATAAAGCTGAGTTTAGCTTTTAGTTGTAGAGGTTTTGCGTTTCATTCTTGAGGAATTGTTTCACACACTTGATTTTCCTCAGTGATGTACACTGTATATACCAAAACAACAAACGTTTTTAAAACAATACAGTTTTCCAGAGTTTAGGGGCGATTGTAAGAAAAACATTTTCCACCGGCTGAGCTGCGAGTGATGCTCGGGATTAACAGTAGGTCTGCCTCAGCTGAGCAAAGTGCTCTGGATGGGCTGTACTGCTTCAGAAGATCAGCAAGATACGCCAGAGTTAAAACCATTCATAGCTTTAAACGTCATAAGCGACACTTTGTAGTCAAACCTACAAATGTCACATCCACGACGCTGATAAACTCCAAATACATACATAAATATCTTACTTTTAAAATTCTGCTTTCTCTCTGAAAGGTTATACGACGTGATGTGTCTCACTGTCGCTGCGCTTGTGCCGGCAGTGAGACTTTTCCCCAAGTCAATACGAGTTCAAAGTTCACATCTATAACGCTGGAACTGCCCAAATCTCGATTGAAAAAAAAAAACCTCACTCGTTGATCCTTAATTGACTAGTCGGCTGTTGAAAGTCTAATTAATTAGTCGATCATTCTGAGCCATCCCTTTGGGACTAGAGCAGAGCGATGAAGGAAGATGCATGGCGAATAAGTTAGAAGTGTTTCTAGGCGAGCACTGAGCCAGAGCAGAGGCTGCGATTTGGGAACGTTTTTTCTCTTTGCTGCGCTGTCCTTTGAATAGGACAGAGTGCACTATGTACGCTCATCCTTTTTTAAAACATCTGCTCTGCACTGTCTATCGGCTCTAGGATGCCTGAAAGTGCTTTAAGGGCGTTTATTGTTTGCCTTTAGTCTGAATTCACTCATTCCTTAATCAAAAAGATCAATGGATTCTGAACGCACGACTGTAATTACTACCAAACTACAATGGAAAATATACACTCAGCATAAACTCTCCTGTGCCTGTGTGTATACAAACCCAGCCTGCTTGTCCCTATCGCTTGCATTAGGATGCTCATAATGGTCACAGCCTAGCACAATTATTATTTGTGGGTGTATAGAAAATCATTTTTAAAGATAATTTTTTTTCCCCCGTAAAATAAAATTAGCCTTTGGCAGCAAAGGGCTCAGCAGTGTAGATTTTTAGGAGCGAGCGATTATTATTTTAATTATCACTATTGTTTCGGCTCCTAATGGGAGACAGGAAAATCAGTTTTGGAGCATTTTAAATGGAGCTTGATTAAACTGTCGAGTGGCGGTTAGAGAGTCTTGGAGAAAGGTGCGTCTCCTTGTTGCTCTGGATGCAGCGTTGCGGCACGCTTTACAAGCGGCCTGCCGAGCCCTGCTTTAATCTGATTTGCATGCTAGAGAGAATTAGGTAATTGGCATTTATGGCGAACAAAAGGCAAGGGAGAATGTTTTTTTTTTGGGTCTGAATCTCTTTCAATGCCATACAATCACTATTTGGGAATGATGATTCTGGAAAGATACTTCACTGCTTGAACGCCAAGCTATTTTCTTGTTTAATTTCAGTGTTATAAATATACACGTGTACAGTACAATAAAATGCTTTCCCTTGCATCCCAATTAAGAAGGGTTCAGAGCACAGGGTCAGTCATGGTACTGCACTCTGGGGCAGCTTGAGAGTTAAGGGCCTTGCTCAAGGATCCAACAGTATCTCTGAGGCAGTCCTGGGATTTGAACTCACAACCTTCCGGTAATAAGCACAGAATAACAGGGTGTGATGCATTTAAGGCCATTTTGTAAAAGCTACACCAAGGCAGTGGCAGACGTTAATGTTCAGTCGTAGTGGCCAGAAGGTTACAAGTTCAAATCCCCAGGACTGCCAGAAAGCCACGGCCTTTAACCCTCAAATCCACAGATCTGTTCCGAGCTTGGATTCTGTCATCACTTTTTAAGTCGACAATTGAATAAATGTGTTGAAAATGTTACCCCATATATATTTAGAACTCATAATGATGTTTTACACTTGTGTATTCTATCACAGTGAATCTTATTACTGTAGCATTGGAGAGCATTGAATTGCATTTCATTCTGTAATGTGCAACAACCACAAAGTGGACTTGCCTTTAAAAATAGGGTGGAGATGCCCAGGTTTCAACCAGGTATCTCTCGCCTCAGTGAACGCGTCCCTCGAGCGTCTTGCTGTTTGTAATTAATCGTAGCGCCAGTGCGCATGCTGTAACGGACACCTGTGTTGTGTGTGTTGGGGGATAAACAGCGCAAAGTGAAGGACTCCTATCAACGCCACACTCCAGTCAGGTTTGAACGAGCGTTATCGGAGCACAGCAGAACAACGCAATGCTATTTACACAATGCTGTAAACCCGACGCCTCGTGCAAGTGGGCTATGTTTTATTAATTAAAGCCTAAGCTGCGCGCCTTTTCCTGTTTGAGTTCAAGTGTTTGTTTTTTTTCTTTTTCTTCAGGAGTTCAATTAACGCTTTTACTTCTGTAGCTGCCGATATCACCAAGGGACAGCTGTTTAAAAGAGCTCCTTGTTTAGTTGAAAGCAGGCGCTTGATTGAAACATCGATTATGTTACCGCTAATTTCCACCTCGTCCACGTCGCTCAGGGGATTGAGTGTTTTTCCGATTGCGTTTGTTCTCCCCCTCTCTCTCTTGTTTGCGGCAACTCTCGAGGTGCTTTCAAACAAAGTGAAAGTCATCAGCTAGTCATCAGATTTTGAGCTTTTATGTTTTATGTGGTTCACACCATAATAAGGACAGTGCTAGTTCTTCTAGTGACCAGACGGTTGTGAGTTCAAATCCCAGCACTTCCTGAAAGGCCTTTAACCCTGAACTGCTCAGCTCTGTGCTTGGATCAGATTTGGTCTCACTTGTAATTCTCTTTTGGATAAAAGCGTCTTCCAAATGAATGAATTATTTATTTTATAATTTATGCTAAGATGCATTTTGAAGAGAGTGTCTAGTCAGATAGTCAGTCAGAATTGCTTGCCAAAGAGGTGTTTGAGTGATGGTGCGTCACAAAATGCTATGATGTTCTGATCTGGGTACGAGGGCAGGTCTGATCTAAGCTGCAGAATAAAAAAAATGGAGCGAGACGTCCATGACCGCCAAAGATCAGACCTGCTCTATACTGTTGTTTCAGACTAAATTATAGCACGTGGGATAATAAAATTGTGCAGTAAACAGGTAAGTGTAAAGTCTTGCTTCTCTTAGGCACTGAAGCTTTGCCATGCTAGACTTGTTTAGACGATTTGGCCCACCCTTGTGTCTGTCTCCAACACTCGAGCACCTGATATTGTTGGTTGAATTAATGTCCACAAATGGCTGCCAAACATTCAGCATAATTCAGTGGAACGACTCCTCTGTGTCTCTTGATTGCCAGCTTAAAGGGTAACTCCCGGCATCAGTACATGCCATAAACTCCTTAAGGTTTGATTGAGCCGGCGTTTGTGCGGTGTGATGACGAGCGCTCAGATCGACTCGCAATCAACGGACATATTAATGAATGGAAGGAGGTGACGCACATGCCCACGAGTGCAGATGCAAAGCTTTGCGTATGCGTGTGCGCGTTTGTTTATTTGCAAGGACGCTCCTGGGGGCGAAGATGGGGGAGATTCAGGAGAATGAAGTGGGTTGGCGGAGAGCGAGGCGAATGAGAGCCCACTTCTGCCTCATCTACGGCCGGCACTGTAGCCACAAGCTGTTTTCATTATTTCAAAGAGGACATGGAGAGAAAAGGAGAGAGAAAGTGAGTGGAGAGAAAGAAAAAATAAAACCCAGAATGTCTGCTGATTTACAAAGCCACATTTAGTGCCATCTCCTTTTCACCGGCTCTCTTTTCTACCTAGTTAATAACGATGCTCCTCTGCACAACGAAGGACAGCGGTAAAGCTTGCGAATTCCTTTGCTCGCTGGGGGCCTCATTGCTTATTCCTTCGGATGACAAAAGCCTGTTGGCGCAGTGCTTCGATCCTGCCGAGGGGGGACGAGTTTCAATAAGAACTTGGTGTCTTCAGTGTCAGCCGCTTGCAGTCACCCGCGCCGAATTATATTTGACATTGTCTTATTAATTGCACCGCGCGTTTTCTCATATTCCTCAGTTTTTCAACTTGCATTGCCTGGCGAAGTAGGTGTTCAAGGTGCCCTTGTCACGGTTATTAGAGACAGGCAGAAAATGATTCGTCATCGTTTTTTAGTTTGGACTTCTCTCCTGCTGTGTATCTGGGAAGGCGCTCGGTGCTTTATGGCTCAAGGTGCATCACTGTTCAAGGCTAATGGAGGTCCAGGTGAACGCACCGGGTGAGAAAACAGGCCATTCAGACATGTAGCAAATGGACAACATTATCGGTATGATGGGAAGTCTTTATGCGTCCTAACCGAGATTGAACGGAGGCAATTGGGTCAGCATGGCAAAAGTCCATTTAACGGGCCATTTTATTAGTGTCACTATATTGCTATGGTGCCCTGTTAAAAACAGCAATGAGCAACAATAGAGTAGCTATAACGATACGAGGTAGCGTTGAGGTAAAGGGGGGTAAAGGGTGTTAATCTAAAATATGATGGCTGTAAAAACCGCCCGACCCTTTTCCATAATGGAGCAGCAGCAGTTCCTTCTGTAAAACTGATTTATCCTGGACTCCCAAATGGTTCGTTACATAAAAGTCAACAGCTCTTTACGGTGGCATTTGAATTGAGAGTACTTACCGTCTGCCTTCTGCTAAAGTACCGCTCTGCCACTTGAGGTTTTTGAAGGTGTTACTGTGCCCTACCTTTTGGAACAGAAGGAAGAAAAAAAGAACACCTTAACCATCCATAGTTCTCCCTGATGGGACGTTCCATGATGAAGCAAGTGTGGCTGGCAGGCTCGCCGTTTTTAATTGGCTACTGGACCTCGAGGTTTGCAGTGGGGAGGGGGGGTATGAAGATGATGAATGAACCGTACGACCCCCACTGAGTTGGAAATGAAGAGCCGGCCGCTCTGTTTCGGCGTTCCTGCACGAGGATGGATGGAAGGAGAACTGGACTGAGGAGACCTCGGACAGCGAGGGAGCTGGGAGCAATTAGTGAAGATGGAGCGAGGAGCAAAAGAGCGATGAAGAACTCTGGTAAAGCTGGCCGAGTTAATGCGAGAGAAAGCGACAGAGTGTGCCAGTGTGTTTGGAAATGAGTGAGGGAAAAAAAAAAGTATGCTATTGCTCCGTAACTCATCCGTCCTGCGGCCCCAGAGGCCCGAACAGCTGTGGCGTTTTTCTTGCTTAGCTGCACCACTTTCTCCAGGGGGCTGACGGAGGCATAGAGAGAGAGAGAGAGAGAGAGAGAGAAAAGAGTGGAGAGGTTGGTGGGAAGAGAGGAATGGCTTGTCACTTGGAACATTTGCAAGCCAATCCCCTGATCGTTGTTGTTTTTCTGCTAGCAGCAGCAGTAAGGGAAGAGGCTTGTCTTGGAGTAGATTTTATATGGTGTCACCTTCTCTGAGACGCGGGATAAGAACCTCCCACAACAGCACTCTGAACAAAGCGGCGAGACCAGCGGGTGGGAGTCGATTTGGCGGAAGCACATTTTCCACCTCGGACCCTCGCTCTCTTTCTCTGAAATCAGTCCTGTTTCTAGTGAGAGCTCTGTGGAGTGAAGAGCAAGGTGGCACCGGTGAGAGATGGACGGGAAGAGGGAGAGAAGCAGCTGAGCGTAGGTTCTGCAGTCATGCAGAACCCAGCATTCTTGCCCACTGCTTTATTTACAGCATGAAGAACAAGCAAGGGCAGCATGTCATCTGTCTATCTATAGACTCTCTTTCCCCCCCCTCTCCGTTTGAGGCATCGAGACCCTGCACTCAGGTGTGTGACTTGGCTGGAGCTGGTGCAGTGTGGGCAGATTGACAGCAGGTTTTTGCTGAGAGCAGAGACCCAATTAAAGATGGTGCCCCAGAGAGCCAGCCATCCCTCCCACCCACTTCTCTCTCACACACACACACACACACACACACACACACTCCCCCTCTCCATCCATCTCTTCCCTCGACCTCCTGAGCGGCAGGCACGTGGGGCTCCCTTGGAGCAAATCATATGAAATTCTCATACACTCCTCACAGAATCTGGAGAGAGAGAGAGAGAGAGAGAGAGAGAGAGAGAGAGAGAGGCCTCAGTTTTTGCCTCGTTTCTGATCTCTTCTGACCTGACCTATTGTCACGCTGTTGTCATCGACATTTAATAATGATATTTAAAAACCCCACAAGAGCGACTCCTCCAGTGTGTGTGCCAGCAGAATATTAACATTGAAATAGTTTTCTTCAAAAACTATCGATTAGCTGGATTCGGTTCAGAGAGATTGACAAGGGAAGGTCATCTGCGGCTATTGATGGGCCTTTCAGCTGCAGCTGCAGCAGTGCTGACGTTAGGCTCTCCTTGAGCTGTCAGTGTATGCCGGAGTGAGTGGAAGTGAATTAGCCGTGTTAGAGGAACAGAATTGAGTGGAGGTGAATTAGCCATATTGGAGCAAGAGAATCCAGTGGAGGTGAATTAGCCGTGTTAGAGGGACAGGATCGAGTGGATGTGAAATGGCAATAGGGGGAACACAATCGAGGAAAGGTGAAATGGCCATATTGGAGAAACAGGATCGAGTGGTGGCTAGAAGCTGCTAGAAGCCTCAGTGAATATGCCATGTTTCTAATCTCTCCTGACCTGACCCTGTTGTTATGGCCGGGTGGTGAATTAGCCATACTGAAGCAATAGGATCGAGTGGAGGTGAATTAGTCATATTAGGGGAACAACATTTGAGTGCAGGTGAATTAGCCATGTCAGAGGAACAAGATTAAATAGAGGTGAATTAGGCATCTTTGAGGGACAGGATCGAGTGGAAGGGAATTGGCCATATTAGGGGAATAAGATTGAGTTCGGGTAAATTAGCTGTTTTTGAGGAGAAGGATCGAGTGGAAGTGAATTAGGCATTTTAAAGGGACAGGATCAAGTGGAGGTGCATTAGCCATGTTGGACAGGATCAAGTGGAGGTGCATTAGCCATGTTGGACAGGATCAAGTGGAGGTGAATTAGCCATGTTGGACAGGATCAAGTGGAGGTGAATTAGCCATGTTGGACAGGATCAAGTGGAGGTGAATTGGGAATTTAAAGGGACAGCATTAAGTGGAGGTGAATTAGCAATATTAGAGGAGCCGGATTAAATAGAGATGAATTAGGCATTTTTGGTGAAAAAGACCAAGTACAGGGGAATTAGCTATTTCAGAGGGACAGGATTGCGTGGAGGAGAATTTTCCATGTTCGAGGAACAGGATCGAGTGGAGGTGATTTAGCCGTTTCAAAGGGGCCGAATTAAGTGGAGGTGAATTAGGCATTTTTAAGGAGCAGGATCGAGTGGAGGTGAATTAGGCATTTTTAAGGAGCAAGATCGAATGGAGGTGAATTAGGCATTTTTAAGGAGCAAGATCGAATGAAGGTAAATTAGGCATTTTTAAGGAGCAGGATCGAATGGAGGTGAATTAGGCATTTTTAAGGAGCAAGATCGAATGAAGGTGAATTAGGCATTTTTAAGGAGCAAGATCGAATGGAGGTGAATTAGGCATTTTTAAGGAGAAAGATCGAATGGAGGTGAATTAGGCATTTTTAAGGAGCAGGATCGAATGGAGGTGAATTAGGCATTTCAGAGGAAAAAGAGCAAGTGGAGGTGAATTAGCTGTATTAAGGGAGCAGAATCGAGTGAAGTTAAATTACCAACATTAGAGGAACAAGATCGAGTGATGGTGAATAAGGCTTTTCAGAGGAACAGGATTGAGTAGAGGTGAAATAGCTGTTTCAGAGGCGTAGGACTGAGTGAAATTGAATTAGTTGTTTTAGGTACACTTCATCCAACAGAGGTGAATTAGCCCTGTTGAAGGAGCAGGATGGTGCAGCAGTCTGGTGTAAGAGAAGACTTCATCGTCACAGAGTGTCTGGAAGATCAACGCGTTTAGGTCACGGAGGTGCGATGTTTAAGGAAAACGTCTCTCTTTTTTCTCTCTTTTTTTTTTCAGTGTGTGTGAGACACACTCTGTCACTCTGCATTTGTACTAAGCGCCTCTCCCCTTCTCATCTCCTCAGCTCTAATTGTAATTTAATTAGCAATTAGGGGTCTATTTATGCACACTAGAGCTTAGATCGGAGCACTTCTTAAAAGGGCGAGGAGAGGGGGACACACCCCCGGCCCTCGTTCACCACCACGGCAGCGATCAGACCGACTCAGAGTGTGTTCTTACATTTTTACCCCTTCTATGTTTTTCTTTTCCTCTCACTTACTTTCTTATTCTTATTTCTCTTTTTCTTCTGCTCTCCCCTCTCTCTCTTTTTCTCACACACACACAGACTAAACCTGTTTCCAGTCTCTCGCTCTCTGTCTCTCTCCGTTTCACGCCGTGTTGTCGACCTGAGAATCTTCTCTCATGCTGACACAAGGGGAATCTTTTGACCTTGAAGCGTTCTGACCTTGTTTTGCCTTTCCAGCACCGCCGTGCAGCTGCAATACCGAAAACGCAAAAAAAAAAAAGCGATATGACAGTCAAGTTTTGCACACATGCACATTTATAGAAACACACACACACACACAGACAGACACACACTGGCACAGTGCAACCACATTCCCCATTTCCTGTAGATAGTAATTGAGCTCATCAGAGTCATGTCATCTAGCAGAGAAGCATCTAGCATGAATGAACATAGGTGGCGTTTCTGCTGGACCTCAGTGATAATCGTGAAAAGCGTGTGTCCACGCTCACTCGGTCCCCTGGCAAACTTGAAAAAAAAAAAATTGCTAACGTGATAAAACATAGGGGTGGGCCTTGCGCTTCAATAACACTCGCCCGTGGACAATTTTCCTAAATTGTCTCTTCTTCAAAAATCTATTCCACTTTGAGCTTGGTCTGAGACGCATCAGAGCCACGATTCCAGCGAACGACATTTGAAATTTCCCCAGTTTTATGCAAATTAGTTATGATGTGGTAAAGCAACAAATCCACGGAATTTACCGCAGCCAATCCTATGGTGCTGAATGTCCGCCGTCTTCCCCCGTCTTCCCCAATTTCTCCGTTCTCATAATTTCAGTTCTCATATGTGTTTCTGCCTTTAGTTCCCATTCAACTGTGGTTTCATCTTTTCCTGGGTTTTATTACAATATTATATTACATTTCAAACCAATATAACGCAGTATGTATAAATTATGAAGTAGCCAGTTTTAGGGATGGGTGATATGACAATGTAATATCGATATCGTGATAAATTACATCACAGTACACTTTTCTGAGATACCGGGGGTATCGGCTGTACTTTTAATAATAATAACGACCAACCATGTAGCTGATTGGACGTTAAAATATATTTTTGTACCAAAGTTTTCATTTTCTCTCCTTTTCTGTTTTAAATCATTTCTTTTTTGTAGACGTTAAATAAAACAATTATTTTTTTATTTTTTTATTTACAGGTTTTTAAATGCGGTACTGCTGTTTTTTGCTGACGCTCCTAGCAAACCTAAATATTGTGATTTTATATACAGTACTGTGCAAAAATCTCAGGCACATGTAAAGACATTATGTATCGTGAAAATACTCTTAAAAATAATTTAATTAAATGTTCCTGAATATTAAAGAAATACGCTAAAGAGCAGTAAACAGTAAAAAATATTGTAAACAATATTTGTCTTTAAAACTGCATCAATTCTCTTAGGCACACCAAGAATCTTGGAGAACATGTTACGGTTCTTCTGCAGAACTTTGGCTCTCACTTGCTTCTGTCTCTGCAGGTAAAATTGGCCATATTCTCCAGAACAGTGAAGAATTGGTAAAATTCTCCAGAACAGCCTTGATTATGTGTTTATCTAAAAAGTGCTCTATTACTGAATATCTTACTTTCTTTAATGACTTACAAACATTTCTCTAACATTTAATAAAAAAAAATAAAAAAAGAGGAATGTTTGGAAATCTAAAATTTGCTCTTTTCTAATGATGCACTGATGCAGAAAACATCAAATAAACATTTAAGACAAAATGTATATAAAAAAAAAGTAGGGTGCCAAAGACTTTTGCACAGTCCTGTATATCACGAATCATGACAATGTCTTTAAGTGTTGTGATATTTTTGCCTGTGTACAATTTGGCTATTACCATTTCTTATGGAATCAATGGACGGACACCCCAAAGAGGTTAACAATAGCGGCCGCTACATGTCCATATATGACAAACTGGGAGGGACATCATCGACTGGTCAGTTGATGGTGTGACTGCGAGACTAGCATGGTCTCAGACTAAAAGTGGTGTGATTCTATGCTTGAAGCACCGAGCCCTGTTTGCTCTCATGCCCTGTGTTGATGTCACTGAGGCTAAAAGGTTTCTCTTCGAAGCCGCAGCTGGAGAAGTGATCACTTTCCTCCCAACGCTCCTCCCCCCCCCCCGCTATGGGCCCCGTCACCTCGCAATCACCATCGTCCTGAAATCAACAGGCCCTCCCCGAGAGCTCTGATTGCAGGGGGAGAGAGGGGCGAAGCTACCTCGCGCTCTAAATCACTCCCTTTGGCTTTTTGTCTAAAACAAGGGCACTTGTGGCAAAGTCAGACAGCTGTAATCAGCTGGCCACAAATACTGCCATTCACTTAATCAGAGCCGATGGAGGAATCGAGTGGAAAGAGAAGGATTGTGTGTGTGTGTGTTGTGTGCTAGAGTGTCTGATGGAGAGGATGCAGTTCGAGAGTGGCTCTTAAGCTCACACACACACACACACACTCCCTCCGCTCTCAGCTGAGCTTCGTTCATCACACGGAGTGTCTCCCTGAGATAAAACACTCCAAACCACTGCACCTCCATCTTCTCCGGACAGGTGACGCCCGGCCCGCTGCGTGGAGCTCAGATTAATCTGCTCGCTCTGGGTCAAGTCCAACTAAAGACGGCAACCAATGGGCGCTCGTTTTTTCAGTCGTTCCTAGTTGCGTCTGAAGGGATACAAGTGAGCCTTAACCTAATTTCTTAACCCTCTGGGTGGGATGAGATGGGATGCCTCATCCTCCTGTGGATTGGCTTTAATCCCTTTGATTGACAGCTGGGTCTTGAAGAGCGAGGTTAAGCTTTGTCCTTGGGAAGCAGAATGTGACCCTACAGAAGATCATCTTCTTCCTGACACACACACACTGCTGTGGAAGGGTCCTCATCCTCGACAAAAAAACCCCCAGAGAATGTTCTTTGAAAGAAAGTAAGAGTGGGAAAGAGAGAGGGAGGGAGAGAGAGGGACGACCGTGTCCTTCTGGGAGAAAGAGCGAGAGAGGTCATTTGGTCTCCAACTGCGGCTTCTCTCCTGAGGATTTATCGCTTGTTTACAGGCCTCTGCTCGCAGTTTGTCTGCGGCCTGACGTAGAAGCTTATGTGAATCTCAGCAGAGTCTCTGCTCCATGTGAGCTCCTGAGTTAAAAAAAAAAAAAAAGATTTTTTTTTTTCTTCCCCCCCCCTCATTGCGTTTTCAGCACGTCTCCTGCTTTTCTTCGGTTCTGTATCACGTTTCTCCACATTTGGGAGATTTTTTGCCTGCTCCTTCCCCCGTTGCTTTTACAGCTTCATAATGTCCATATCTCATCAGTCATCTCTTTTCTCTCGCTTTGCTGCAGGGCTTCCGTTGGCAAATCCCTGACTGATGGGTAGATAGCGTAGCTTCTCCATCACACTGGTTTGTTTGGCATTATGGCAGCCACTGATGCCACACTAGGTGTGTGTGTGTGTGTGTGTGTGTGTGTGTGTGTGTGCTGCTGACTGAAGCAGCTTGGAGATTGAGATAAGACGCCACAGATCCAGGCGTTGGATGCTTACGGGAGATTTTCTCCCCCCCCACTTTGTTTCTGAATGTGATTGTGGGCCTCATGGTTCATGGTTCTTTGCATTCTCAGTTATTTAATTTTTCCTTTTTGTTTTTGTTAAGACTAGAGCCGTCACGGTTTTGGCAAGAGCAAAGAAAATGATCATGGTATCTCAGTGTTATAGTTTATAGTCATCACTGTAAGTCATTGTTTTTTCCCAACCGTATTGCGACAAATTGCGCCTCTTGCACTACGATTGGCTAGTAGTTCTTACTCGCTAGTAGTTCTTACTCACGAGCAGTACGCCAGTTGGACATTCGAGAAGTCGTATACATCACCGTAGCAACCATAGCAAAACAGCGGAACTTGAAAAGCTTTGCACGTTATCTTTTGGCCTGTATTCCGACAAATACCTTTTTTTTACCTGAACATATTCTTCATGTAGCCGTATTCATTATATTTTAATGCACGCCAAGTTTACTATTGTTTTAACGTTAAAAAATAATAAAATCCAACTTTACTGGTTATGGAAATGTTATCGAATAACATTTTCGTAATCAATGGTTTTACGCTATTCCAGTTACCAAGACAGCCCTACACTCTTGGAAACAAAAGGGGTTCCTCAAGGGTTCTTTGGATAGTTACGTGTTCTCAGCTTCCTAAAGGTGTTCTACTTGAGCCTTGAAAGGTTCTAGATGTAACCATTTAAAAAAATTAGTTGAGACTGCAGATTTGAAGGTGTTAATTCAACACAGGGAATATTAGCTGTGTATCGTAGGGCTGCACCGATACACAGTGTTGTTATCAGACCAATATTGGCCTAAAAATCTGGCTTGGATCAGATTTGACATTTTACTCTACTTGGAGCTCTGATATTGGCATCATGTCATAAATTAAAAAAATGTAATCTGTGCATCTACAGTGTACAGCCTAGTGCTTTTATGTCTTATAATTTATTTATTTCTTGTCTTTCTCAAAAGCCTTGGTGGTCCACAGAGTGCTGTGTGTATCCTGTATCATAGAGAAATGGAGCAATAGGGAGCGTAATGCTGTTGTTTCTGGGTCTGCAGAAATCCCATCAGCCACAAACCATAAGGATGGAGCCAAAAAACTCAAGCAGAGACCCGAAAACAAAGCCCCTGCGAGAGCCGAGTGAGATTATCCATCAGGAAGAGCAGGGCGAGATGAATGTAGGAGGACTAAAACTTCACTAAAACATCGGTCAGGGCCGATAAAAGTGAGGGATGCTGTTAAACGAGTGCGCAGCGTCTTTATCAGGGCTGATAACCCCGGAGATGGCCGGGGCAGGGACGGGAGTGGGTATTTTGCATGCTGGCTGGATGGCAGCCAAATGGTGTGACCTCAGATGCAAACCAGAAGCGGAGGGAGTGTTTCCCTGGACCTGGAGGGACACACACGGCCAGAGTGTGTATGTAAAATGTGGAAGGCGCAGACACTTGCAAATGTGCGGTTGACTAGGAACACCCTTCACATGGTGATTTCTTTCTTTCTTTCTTCTTTTAACCTGTTCATGTCTAGGAAATTCTGACAGCGAAAGGTTCTCCTGCACTCAGATTTGCTTCTTTTTGAAAGATATCTCAACCAGAATCAACCTGAAGTCTGTTTATCTCCAGAGACGACAAATATTCCAATGATGGCTGATTTGTTATTCAAACAGAGATGACTAGGAATTAAATAGATATCACATTATAAATGTCATATGATAATTATGCTCATGAAGCATCTTGTTGATTGATCTTGATTCCAACAATGAAAGCAAACAACGTAAAAAAAAGTCACTTATGATCCACAAATGTTCCAGGTACATTTTTAGCAAAAGATGCTACGTGTTTTCTGTGCTTGATGGGTGTTAGCCTAATCAATTTAGCAATTGTAGCATGACGTACACGGTAGGAGAAATATTTAAGTAGCTAACCAGCCAGAAAGGTTTCTGTTATCTTTACTAGTCAGATTGTGTGTTTTTACTGCCATGATTCATAAACGTGCTGCTAAATGACGCTAGCTACAGGCAGATGCTAGCCCTACACGTTAGCATGGACAAGTTTAGATATTAGGTAAACACCTTTCTATGGCGTTTTGGTAAAAAAAAATTAAATAAATCTTGATATATTACTATAGAAACCAAAAAATGGTCACAAGTCCTTTTCTTGTCATTTTTTGGCTAATCACCACATTGGCTTTTTTCTCAGATCGCCACACGAGCATCATTACTCTCGGAAAGCTGGCGTCATTGTCTAGTAGTTTTGATTACTGCCTGAATTGAGCGACAGGCTGAAGATGCGTTTTAATTCCGTTCGAGCTTTAAAGACGTGCTTTACTGGTCTTGGTTTCCAGAGAAACTGAGTTATTACAGCTCGGCGAGATGCGAGGGCGCAGCCGTAAGAGTAAATGTTTGGGTTTCTGCTACGTAAACACAATCACACGCATCTGTTTATGTCTCAGGGAACTGTCTGTCCTCCAATTTCTCCCGCTCTCGCACGCGCCGATGCACTTAGCTTCATATCTTTGCTTCTTTTCTTTTTTTTTTCATCCCATCCTCGTACTTCTAATGCTCCATATATTCTCTGCTGCGGAATTAATCGAGGCTTTAATGTACTCTGATTTTTATCCCCCCCCCCCCCGTGCTGCCTAATTGTGTTTGCAAGGGGAGAGGACGTGCGCTAGCGCTGTTATTGTCTTAAGCAGAGAGCGTTTGATGGCTGATAGAAGGGACCAGAGCATTTTGCGAAACAAATAAACATGCCAGAGGTTTAACAGGGTGGAAAAGGTGCTCTAATGGGGCCCACTGTGCATCTCTGTGTGTATTTGTGCGCTTGTGTTCCTCCCTTCATGGGGACGGCGGGTTCCCACAGCAGCCTCGCCGAGACGTTATGGGGACAAAAATCCCAGTCCCAGTAAGGGGAAATGCAGTGAAACGTATAGGGGACTGTAATTAGGAGTCTTACGCTCATTTTAACTTTGGCCCATGAGGATTCTGTGTGTGTGTGTGTGTGTGTGTGTGAGTGCTGTATTTGTGAAGTGTTATTTGCTTTATCTCAAATACAGTAAAACGTGACAGTGAAATAAATGCATGTAAACCCGAGGACCAGCAAAAAGACCTCATATGCTACTGTTCTTATGAGAACATTGGCTCCCCAAAAAGTACAGTATAAACCTGTGTGTGTGTGTGTGTGTGGTCTGCGGGATATTAATAAAGATATTAAGCTCCATTTACAAAGCTATTATTTGCACATACCTAAAGCTTCAGATATATATATATATATATATATATATATATAAATAAAAAGAAAATTCCAGTACGGTTCAATGACGATATATCGTCATATCGCAATATATATTATACTGTATATCATGATCCTTTTTTTTTTTTGTAAATATTGTGGATATCGTCAGACATCAGTGCTTTTTTAGAACTCAATTCTTGCATCGTGACATTGTAAGAAGTAGCTGATTGTTAAAATCGGTTTGTACCAATCGTTTCAATTTTCGTCCCTTTTCGCAATAAATTTTGTGTTGAATAAAACAACACGTGTATAATGTGCGTCATGAGGACGTCTTTATGTATCCCATTGACTTTCCCAGTTCCCAAAAAGATGATTGCGAGTTCAACGTGAACGCTTTTTACAAATTCCATATAATTTCGATATGACATGAACACACTATTATAAAATTGGCAATCAAGGCATGACATACACGATGTACATGACGTACAGAAGGAATGTTTACTCGGCTAGCCAGCCTGAAAGATTTCTATCATCTTGGTTACCAACGCATACCCTAGAACAGTCACACACACCTCTTTGACTGGTCACTGCACACCTGCACTTTATTGGAGCTTTTTTCTCGTGGACAGTACTATGCCCTCCGAGATAATGCTATCATTGCTGCTAATAGACATTTTCCCCATCCTGCTGCTACTGGGACATTTTCCCCAGTCAAATATTGTTTACGGACAGTTCACAAACTACCCCATTCAATATTGTTCTGTTGTCCTGTCTAGTTAGCGTGCACTGTCCTGTGTATTTATT
>JAOUQW010000009.1:12376724-12435014 GCA_028565825.1 Olivaichthys viedmensis
ACAATATATATATATATTTATATATATATATGTTGTTTTAGGTATAAATATAATAAAAGCTGTTTTTTTTTATAAAGTAAACAGTAATAATGATCTTTAATAATTATCTTGAAAGTAAGTCTTTGAGTCTTTTCTCTTAAAAAGGTTAAGTTTTTTATTACAGATGTTTACTGTATTAGCTAATCTCTATCTAATTAGCACTAGCTGGGTGTGTAGTGCTAGGTAGTGTAATGTTGTTATAATATTAAACTTATGATGTTTTAAATTAAAATCCCGGTTACACTTTGTTTAACGGAAGTGTTCATAGGGCTACACCTACATAACACCTACATAAGCCCTTCTTGACAAATGACATAAACCTAAATACAAATTTATAAAGGCTTATTCCAACTGGCGTGAGCTTTGTTAACTTCAAGTTGGCATAACACCTGCGTCAAGTAACAGATTTTTGTTGACATAAAGTTATGACACTTTCTAGGCTGACTTAGGTTAACACGTCATGACAAGTGACTTTGTAGCTCAGTGAACTTTTGGTATGTCAGAGTCACATAATGGTGATGATGTGACTGTAATATAAATTATCATAACACAACCTTATGTCACCAAAAATCTATATCACTTGACTCAGGTGTTATGTCAACTTGACATCAAAATTTGATGAAAGCGGTCTTTATGTCAGACGAAACCTGTTGGTATAAGCCTTTATAAATGTTTATATAGGTTTGCCAAGAATGGTTTATGTAGGAGTCATGTAGTCCTATGAACACTACCCTTAGGTAAAGTGTTACCAAAATCCCTTTATAGCTGCTAAAATATGAAAACAAAGTGCAGATGTGGCTTGTCTAACCAGTCTTACCCCGGGTGCCGTGTACTTGTTCACGATGAAGGGTCCCAGTCGAAAATCGCACAATCGCAGAAAAATGTTAAAAGCAGGACCTAATGACGACAAAGAATGACATCACGAGAGGAAGCGCATAGTATTGGACTTTACCTACAGTCAGGGCCAAAAGTCTGAGTCCACAACCAAAACTGTTGTCAAATACTAAAAATTACAAAATTGTACCCAAAACCAAGACCCCACTGACCTCCGTCTCTATCCTGGGAGAGGACGTATAAGTATCTAGGGGTGCACGGAGACAACGGAGAGGCAGTATACAGGAAAGGACAGTGTAGACTCTATTTCTTTAAGAAGCTCAGGTCCTTCATTGTTTGCTGCAGGATACTACACATGTTCTACCAGCCTGTGGTGGTGAGCACCATCTTTTATGCGACTGTGTGTCGGGGCAGTGGCATGGAGGCAGGAGATGCCAGTAGACTGAACAAACTAATTAGGAAAACTGGACAGATCATTGGGACCAACTTGGACCCCCTGGAGTGGGTTGTTCAGGAGAGTATGCTGGCTAAACTGTTGCTCATCATGGACAATGTCTCTACTACTTTAAATCTATTTGAATATCTCTATTTGACCTCCAGGGTGTTGATTATCCACTATTGTTATTCCACTACTTGAGATAGCTACAATTTACCATTTGGCAAAAAGAGCACTTTATATCTGAGCCAAATCAACATCTAGCATTGAATCACCTAGCTTGTTTACTTCAACCCAAAATGCTTCGATTAGTACTGGATAAAACCTCTTGCTATTTGACAGGTCGACAGACCAGCCTGCGGCGCTTTGCTGTTTCTCCATCGGCCGATAGAGCTAAAAGAGATCTAACAAGATCTAATGGCTATCTAACAGTACACTCATCTATGTGTTATGTGCTATCATTCTTACTGATTTCAGTGATGGAACCTTGTTTGAGAAATAAAATTGGACAAATATGTACGTACTAGTTTTTGACTGATGAAATAAAAACAGTTCTCAGATTATAATGTCCTACTGTCAGACCACAAATGACTTAGACCAACCAATCAGGAGTCCGGCCTGGCGCGATGCCATCACAGCGGCGAACACTCGAGCCCGTTCTTCAGGAACGGTGGTCTGCGTCAGGAAGCCAAAGATGGACGAACCCGCGCCAGCGCCGATACCTGGGAGAGTCATTATGGAAGCCATATTGTAAAAAGGACAGTTTTACAAAGACAAATGCACAGTACAAGAGTTTAGGTCCAGTTTTCCTGTTGCACACAGATTTTTTGAGATCTAGACTGGATGCAGATCATCTAGTAGGTTTAAAATTATCTATGAAAGTGACATGCTTCAACAAGACAACAGATTACATGAAAAATTTAATGTAATATGAGTGTTAGAGCAACTTGTCATGAGCTGTGTACTTAGTCTGTTTAAAATAGGGCTCGTAAGCAAAGTTTAAAACGGATGTCCAAACATCCTCACCTGCGACAAGTCGACTGGACAGGAGAAGCCATTTGGAGTAGCCCATGAAGTACATGAAGTTCCCTATATGAAGCAACACACACTCTTAGTGTTCTAGTACAATATACGCTATACTGTAAAACAAATAACTTGCACAGTATTTTGCCTTTTGCAATTCCAATATCACAGAACAGAAGGCTGCAATATGCAAATAAACCCTCTAACCAATTACACACTTCAGATTCCTGATTCCAGATTCCAGTGTGTTTGGATGAATCACAACAGTCACATTATCCAACAAACGGAAATCATTTTGGTCCAGATAATACAGGCCAATCCTTAAGCATGTCATATCAATGTGGTAATATAATCACAACTTTGATATTTGCTTAGTATCGTGCAGTTTGATGTGTAGTTTGGAATTAAGAATGTGCCAATATGACAGTTTCATATCACTATACTTGCCTTTCATCACGGCTTGCAATAGTATCATCATATTGTGTTACATTTTCTTTTTACTATATGTTTACTGACAATCAGAGTGTGAATTATGCAGTGACATTCAGGGGGGTCAGCTAGTTTTTTCATTGAATTCATTGTACTTTCACTAATAGTAGCAATAACAGATGCAGAAAAAACTCACAAAAGGCACCTAAAGGTAGCTTAGCTACAAATAAGAGGTCAATTGATCATGCTAGAGGTAGCTAACAAGCAACCTAGTGTCTAGCTAGTGGCAACATACGTTTCATAAGTTCTCCCTTCTTACCTACAATCTCAAAGAGATTAGAGAAAAGAATGATGGTCTTCGTAGTGCGAGTCCTATCGGACCAGCAGCCGAATAACGGCCCCGACACGAGTCCACTGAAGCTGAACGCAGACAGGCCGAGGCCGAGGAAATAGGGAGGGGCGTCCAGAATCTGCAGGTACTTCCATATGGTGGGAAGGATAACAGCTGAGAGAGATAAAGAGAGAGATTTAACAACTCGAAAATATTGCAAAATTTATTATATATCAGGGGAATGCATGAAGTTCCTTGCCTGCCTACCAGGTCATTGCAGATAGAGTACTGTGCAAAGGTCTTTGGCACATAAAGAAATTCTGTAAAGCGAAAATGCTTTTAAAAATAATGAAATGAAAAGTCCTCGACTATAAATAAAAACACTACAAAGAGCAGTAAATAGTAAAAAAATAAAATCAATGTGTTGGTGTGAGCTGCCTTTGGCTTTAAACCTGCATCAATTCTCTTAGGCACACTGTCGTGCACTTTTATAAGGAAATCAGGTGGTAGGTTGTTCCAAGAACCTTGGAGAACTTGCCACAGTTCTTCTGCAGAACTTTGGCTCTCACTTGCTTCTGTCTCTGCAGGTAAAATCCCAGAGCAACCTTGATTATGTTTTTATCTAAAAAGTGCTCTATTACTGAATATCTTACTTTCTTTAACTACTTACAAAAAGTTATCTGTAGAATTTAGTCGCAGTCTAATACAAGTCGTTTTTTCAACAAATCCTATTAAACATCAAACACTCACTTTGCTCTCGTCTGCGTCAGTAGTGTCTCTTCGGGAAATGGAGAGACGGTGACACACGCAGCTCTTATTCAAGCCACAAATAACCTCAAAACAGCGTGACACACAGACTCACCATATTCAATACCACTCAGGAAAAACAGCAGTCCAATTGTGACAAAGGAAAGTTTCCTTTTATGTCGGTAATCCATCAGTACGAGTCACTGGAATGCTGCTTTTTATCCAAGTATATTCACTGCCTCCATTTTTGCCTCCGCTGTGGAGAAATGGTCCAAATAAGAGACGTGATGCTCTCAATTAGGGCCCTTCTCAGGCAAGGAGGCTGATTCAATCCGTCGTCGATGACTTGATGATGAATCGATTTTTCAATCAGGTCTTCACACAGGAAAAAATAAAGGACTGGCGTCTCACTCCTTTGAGGTGTTTTTGGAAAAAAACATGTTCCGTGCTGTGTGCCGAAGTCACAAAAAAGTAGCCTGAGCGCTTCCTTCATAGGGCCAAAGGCTCTGAAACAGTACACTGACCAGTTGCACGATCGATGCATTATTAATCGTGCTAAAATAAAGATGAGTTGCAAGCCGATTCCCTCAAAAAGGTTTTAATTTCGAGCTTTAATGATCTGAGGGCGATTTGTGGAAAGATGAACAGCGTATTAGCTTCCAAATAAGGATCATAGCAAGATTATTATCTGATAACATTTCAGTTTATCCATTTGACACTATATGTAAAGTAAAAGAATGGCTGCAGGAATTAGATGCTTACACACTAGGGTTGAAAGGTGTGATAAGCACACAGCACGATATTCATGATCAGTGATCAAATTGTAAAAAAAAAAATGTTCAAGGGTGGGTTGAATAAACGGGGGACCCACCAGTCTCACCCTGGCAGACGCCAAAACAATTTAGCTAAATAAGAGAAACTGATATGAACCAGTTAGTCAGCTAGATAGCCAGCCTAATGCCATGGCATAATTAAGTATTAGGACAATCTTCCAATATTATAAAGCGTTCAAAAGTTTGAAATCAATGTTGTCAGCAATATAAACTCCATTTTCTTTCAGATCCATCTATAAAATGATTGTAATATGGTGTTATGCACTTGAGTTTCCAATCATTTGTAGAAAGCTGTAAAACATTGTGTCTAGAATGATGACTCCAAAAGGACTATAAAAGTTTTATAGCATCGAGAGGGATGTTAATATAAACATTAATACCCAGAATGCCGCTATTTTTTGGAAAGCGTTGATCAAATCTTGAAGTGGATACTTAAATAATATACTGGAATTATCTATGTATAGTCATTTCTCCTTTATCATTAAATAACCTTTTCCCCCAAAGTAACATTTCCTTTAAATACTAAACAAAACCTCTAAAAATACCTTTTGGTGTGTGGTTTATATAAGATGTATTAGACCTACTACATAATAAGATTCCAGACTTTTGAGCGCTAGTGTAAATGTACTGCCTCGTTAACGCTGGTTGTAGTGTTCACTTTGCCATTTGTGAAGGTTGAAACTATGGCACACTGCACTGTTGAGAACCCCACTGCATACTGCCTTACCAATGAAAATCTCGGTAACACTTTACTGTAGGGCAGTGTTCAGAAGGCTACATGACACCTATATAAGACCTTCACGACAACTGACATAAACATTCATAAACGCTTATTCCAACAGGCGTCAACTGACATAAACATTTATAAACGCTTATTCCAACAGACGTCAACTGACAAAAACATTTAAAAACGCTTATTCCAACAGGCGTCAATTAAGTTTCCAAAAGCAGCCTTTATGACAACTGACGCATGTTGGAATAAGTGTTTATAAATGTTTATGTCAGTTGTCACGAAGGGCTTATGTCGGGTTATGTAGCCTTCTGAACACTGCCCTACAGTAAAGTGTTACCAAAATCTCCATAACCACCTCTTCAGTAAGTGTTTATGTGCTCTCCACCAATCCTAACTTTTTTGGTTTGACTCACAATACATCTAATTTGATTTGTTTGGGTAACTGCACCCTCTTGTATTTCACCTTAATCAAGACCTAATCACAGTGTCAGCTTACAACTTTTCACTTTGCCGTATAACCCTGCAGTGGCCGTGCAACTAGGCCTGTCACAGTGATAAAATTTTGGCTGTCGATTAATTGTCATACAAATGAATTGACTTTTCTGTTAATTTTATGCTGGTCTTATAATATAAGTATAATAGTATAATAGTGTAATCATTTACACACACAGCCATTTATTGACATTGAGCATGTAAGTAGATACATTTTCTGTCTGGTTTTTAGACTGTAAATAAAATGCAAATGAAAGACATGGCCCAACGAATAAATATACAGTATAACACCTATTACTGAAATACACAGAGAGGTTTGTGAACAATAACCATTTGTACTATAGCAAAAACTATGGAAATAAATAATGTACTAAGGAAAAACAGGCCATAATCTCAACTTACAACAAGTTACAGCTCCACTCAATATTCCTTGCTTTACACGACAAAACATAGTTACAAATAGTTCCTAGATTAAAGCCTTTGACCATGAAAAGTGATTAAAATATGATGGTGCAGCGATTTGATTATATTGAACCTCGTGTTTGTTGCACATTCTGCTTGACCACCTATGTATATACTGCATATAGTACACCAAATTTCCCAAATTTCCTGCTTCTGAAGCTGTAGGAGGTGAAACCACCTGATATTCGAAATAGTAAATGAGACATTTTAACATTTTATCATTCATTTTTTGATATACAGTACTGTGTAAAAGTCTTAGGCATTCTAAATCTTTGATATAAATGTTTGTCTTTGATGTTTCTTTATGTCTTCTTCATTAGTGTGTCATTGGTAAAGAGCAAACTTTTAGATTTGTTACAAAGAAATTAAAGAAAGTAACATAATAAGTACATAATAAGTAATAGAGCACTGTTTTAGATGAAAACAGAATCAAGGCTGTTCTGGGATTTTATCTGCAGAGACAGAAGCAAATGAGAGCCAAAGTTCTGCAGAAGAACTGTGGCAAGTTCTCCAAGATTCTTGGAACAACCTAACAGCCGATTTCCTTATAAAACTGCACAACAGCGTGCTTAAGAGAATTGATGCAGTTTTAAAGGCAAAGGCTGCGAAACACCAACACACTGATTTGTTTGAGTTTTTCTTACTGTTTACTGCTCTTTATAGTACTTCTTTTTATTCAGGAACTTTTTTATTTCATTATTTATTTATATTAAAGCATTTTTACTTTACAGAATGTCCCTAAGACTTTTAAAACAATACTGTATGTATTTATTTATATAGGGGCAGTAATTGGATATTTGCGTTTTTGGGTTTTGGAAATCAAGTGTGCAGAGACCTCCCGATTCGATATTACAATGATATTTGGTTTCGCCATTTCGTATTTATTGCGATATTTTTGCGATTCTCACCTTTTTTTTTTTTTTTTGCGGAAAACTAGTGAATTGACTTGCTTACAGTTCTTACACTTTCTCCTTTCTTTGGATGGTTGAGGATTCTAGACTCCTAAAGTGGCTATACTTGGAACCTTTTCTACAAGGGAACAATCTGTCGTAGGGTCCTACAAAGAACCTTTAAGGGTTCCCATAATGGAGCAAACCGAAGAACCTTTTGGTGTGCATAAGCAGCTTTGACTAAAAAGCCACACAATGGATATATAGTTTGCTTTGATAGGATTTTGGAGGTTGGGGGGTAGCCTACTGATGGGCGGCCCTCCTTCTAATAAATTTTGTTCAAGCTGTTGAATTTTTAAATTAATTTATTTAAAAATCAGCTTTCCATCATTGTGGCAATCTCAAGAATCATGATTTGTAACTAAATCGTTTCCCCCTCTCTTCCCTCACCCTAGTTTTGAGGTATTTTCATCCATTAGTTCATGCCGTTCAACTGACAGGTATTTTCCCTAAACCCCTTCTGCTGCCTCGCTTTAAGGGTCGACCGGTTTAAATGAGATTGAATCGGGTTGGATAGGATGTCCAGCACCTGCTCATCGGCGGCGATGAAGGCAGCAATTTCCTTGTCCTCATCGTGGCAGCACTGCAAAGGGGAGACGTGGGAAACGCACCACTTTCAGATTTACCACTCTGTCAAAAGGGGCTGCCAGAAGTTTTCCACACCTCGACACAGCTCCATCAGATCCGGCCATTTAAAACATCAGCCTCTCTAAAAAACCCATTTGCTGGGATATATGGAATTTTTCTTGTCTGTAAATGTGTGCTAACCTGAGAAAGGGCCCTTTAATAACTTGTTCCCCATGCGATCCCTTGAACGAGACAGTGGGCCTTTGGAAATGAAATACGGCCTGCGGCTATTTTCCCCACCGCTTCGTGGAGTGTGTCTGTGCGTGCGCACACGTTTCGGCCGAGCGGCTTCCGGTGACAGGTGATGTTTAAAAGCGGAGTTTTGAGAGGGCCGATGCTCTCTGAGTGGCAGGCTCTTCTCCAGCACAGCTTTCTGTGGACAGCCAAATGAGATCCTATATTACAGTGTCACCTTCCAACCTGCGCATGAAAAACGAACACACACACACACCCCTTTAGCTTTTATTGTTAAGCTGAGTAGGTTTTGCCTCTTTTCTACCGCATCACACAGGTTTGTCAGAATTGACGCCGTGTGTTTTGGCCTCTCTAGAAAGCTGGAACTGGGTGAGTGTTTTTAATGCAGTGTATAATGAGTTGTGTCTGTGCTTGCACACGCTTGTATCCAGAGCAGAGCACAATCCGAGCACAGAGCTGTCAAAGGAGCCTCAAGACTTTCCACGAACACGTGTGTGAGAGTTCTCGGTCTGAATCCGTTACTTCGCCACATGAACACAGGAAGTTGATTGGGCAGATCAGGGCAAGAGCAGCATACATGCAAGTTCTATCCCCATATCATGACACACTCGCCTCGAACCGCGCCAAGTTTACAAGTAATCCCAAGTAGAATATTTTTTTAAAGATGTTTCACCACACAGGCGAGGGGCTTCATAAAAAAAAAAGAAAAAAAAAAGAACAGCCTATCAGTCTTAGTGAAGGAGGCATGGCCTCTGTTCCTGTTAGTTC
The DNA here is from genome assembly GCA_028565825.1 of Olivaichthys viedmensis. NCBI lineage: Eukaryota > Metazoa > Chordata > Actinopteri > Siluriformes > Diplomystidae > Olivaichthys > Olivaichthys viedmensis. Next base: position 12,385,624 of record JAOUQW010000009.1, read on the forward strand.
CAGGAAAGGAGGTGTGGCTTCTGTGCCTGTCACTCCTAGTGAATGAGGCGTGGCCTCTGTGCTTGTCAGTCCCAGTGAAGATGTGGCCTCCCATTCCACTTTTTTAAAATTGTTTTAATTAAAAATGAACTGTTTGCACAATACTGAATCACATCGATTCACATCATGCTGCCTCGCATCGTATCGTATCTTTCATTTAATAAATGTATTCCTACATCGTATCATGGATCGCATATCGATATGCGTATCGTTTCGGAAGGAGAGCTGCACACCCCTAATATCTGCACATCTGTTTCTAACAGTTTTTGCAGAGGTTTGCAACTAACTTTGGGAGCATCTGCTTGTAGGGGGTGCGTGCCTTGCTGACAACATCTAAATAAGAGTGGAAGTCTAGTTTGGGCCTGGTGTGTGCGTGTGCGTGTGCGTTCAGTAAACAGCGAGATACGACTGCACCTTTATGGAAGACCTCTGTCACACATCCAGGTACAAAAACTTTCAGCGTCTCTCGGGAGGACAGCCTCCCATGCGCTGCACTTTTGAAACGCCAGGAGGAAATGCCCTTGTGTTACTCTTCCCCTCTTTCCCCTCTCTGTGTGTGCGTGTGTGTGGAGCGCGAGAAAGGGAGGCGGAACGAGTCCTTGTCTGTGCCCTAATGAAGCCTCTGAGGTATTGAAGCACGGTGTGGGCAGTGACGACAGCGTGCACCTGGAGATAGAAGAACTGTATGTGTGTGTGTGTGTGTGTGACTTGTGCACATTCTCCTGTGGAAGTGTATCAGGGGAGAGAGAAGAATGCTTAGGAGTAGATGTATCAACAACTTGCCTCAGATTAGGAGGATTTGTGTCTAAGGCAGGGATTCATTCCTCATTTTCCACACTTACACCACCGTGTGTGTGTGTGTGTGTGTGTGTGTGTGTGTGTGTGTGTGTGTGAGTGAGGGGTAGGGCAGGCGGTTTTATCTATCCGGAATGCTGCAGGCTGCATAGGTAAACGGAGCAAATCCCTCCAGTCGGTGGTATAGGAGCTGTGAGAGGAGCTGACCCATCTGCCATACACCTTCTTTCAAAAATAATCCTGAATTCATATGATTGGAAAACAAAGACAAAATGATCCTAGATCATTTTTAGTCCTAGATTATTTTTTTAAATACATGATTATTGTTCAACACTCTCCTGAGGCTTTATAATTCAGTAACCGATTTGCCTTTCTTCCTGCGTCCTCTGTTGTACCATAAAGCCGCATCAGCCATTCAGATTTGGTATTTATAGTGCTGTCGTTATTGTGCAAGCACCACGAACACAAAGGGAATCTTTAACCCTTGTGCTGTCTTAAGGGTCAAAAATGACCCGCTACTATGTTTAACAGCGGAGAAAACCCCCTCAATGATTTTTTTTTTGAGAATATCAAAACTTGAAATTTTTGGTGACTCTTCCTAGAGTAACCCTAACAAAAAAGTGAAACATTGCCTTATTGTGTATATATACCCATGAAAGCTGTACACCACCAGGGTATAAAGATTGTCTGTAGGACAAGAGGAGTATACAGAATGTTATGACTACACAAGGGTTAAGATCTATTTTTTTGCAACTTCTACATTGCACTTTTTTTTTCTTTACTTTTTTTACCCCCAGTACTGAGGCCATTTCCACCGAGAGTCGGTACGATTGGTCAGGTGTGAAAGCTGTTTCTGATCCCTGGTGTGGTCCAGGGAATGTGCAAAAGTAAAGAAACACGAATTAAATAAATAAATCAAGATTAATTAGAACAGAATTAAGGGGTGCACCTATTATCTCCCATTTTTCAAAGATTTTGCACACAGCAGAAGTGACGTATACAGTTGCACAATCGAGCCGCCGTTCGAAAGGATCTTGTCTATGTGAAAACAAACCTGCGATGACGACGCCCCTCCCCCAAAATCCGCTCAGAAACAATCCTGGTTACGGACTGACGTGTTAAAACACCGAGTACCATCGTAATATTACGAGCTAGGTGCGTGCTAATATTAAATGCTCATCTCCAAATAATTGTCCAACCTTTTTATCCTGATTTATCCCGATAATATCCTTTTTAATGTATCAAAAAGTATTCCTCAGTTAAATACAGCAGTTCTGTCCGTCACGTTTTTCGGACTGAATCTCTCATCAGGTGAAAGGAATCTGGGATTGAACTCTACACCTGAGAATTCTTCAAATTAAAATGTGTTCAAAATAAAGAACTTAAAATAAATAGTTGTGCTACCTTTGTATCAAAAGCACAAACCCTGCCCAGATATGCTGCCTATCTAGGCAGCCTCCTCAAGAGTGGAATGCAACATTAGTGATGACATTTTTAAGGTGACCATGATAACAATACTATGTGATATATGTGCTGAATATAGATTTTTACATTTCTAGTTGGAACTAAACTCTGTATCTTGGTAGACCACTTGAGAGCGTCTGTATCCACTCATAGCTCCACCATACCCCCCCCCGGCAGATTATGTCCAATGAAACTTGGTAACTCTATTTAAAGATTTTAAGAAAGGCCTTGGCAGCAATAACACACTTCAGTAAATTCATGATATCCAGGTGATTCGAGCATTATTTTAAGGTTACAAAGATAGCTGTTGTGTATGTACACTAAACTCTGGTGCTAAGCGATTTTTATTCCTGTACCGGCCGCTCCTCTATCTCTATTTTGCACGGGAAATTGAGACAGGCAGCTGAGTTAGGTGCAATTTAAGGCATGACTAGCTTAGGTATTCCAGGCCGCGTCGTTCTCTTCCTCTTTGCTTTTGTTTCAGGCTGACTCAGCGCAGCCCGGTTCACCGCACACACCTGCCAATTCCAAACATTTCTTCCATGCCAACGGCAGCACAAAGATATTTTGGACCGTTTCGATACCCCTACGTCTCTCGGGCTGACGGAGTCTTTTTAATTAAGACGAGATTTTCTCCCCGTCCGTTCCGATGCGTCTTCCAGCACGACCCGGCCAAAACAAACCGGAGCTCAGGGAGCGAGAGGAGGTGCGGGTGTTGGAGCAGAAGAGAGGTGCGGGATTCGTTAACGGCTGCTGGGTTCGGCTGCTCAAGCGCCAAGCCACCTATTAACCAAAATGAATGCAGATCACAGGATTCGGGGCCAGATAGGGCAGGTGTGGAGGCACCAAGTGAGCTCACGCAATGAGTCTAGCCAGAGAACGTTCGGGTCTAAGCCAGGAAAGAGCGAGAGACAGTTACTGAAAGGGATAGACAGGTCTAAATGAAGAGGCTTTAACCAAGAGAGAGCTTGAATGTACCCCTCCTCCTCCCTCTCCTCTCTCCCAGCAGTTTTGTGATTGGTGAACCTGCCATGACTTGGCCCGATCCGGCTATCACAGGGCCAAATTAAACCCACTGTGTTTAACGCGGCTGGAAAATCGCTTTCCTCGTGCTCCTCTCAAGTCCGGTGCGCTTCTTCTCACAGCAGCCATGTTGACCCACTCAGCAAGCTAGCCAGGCTCCCGGAGCCCAGGTCCGACTCCTGCATGGTCCTGGGAAATTGGTTCAGATTGGGAGTGTGGCAGAGCCTGCTGTTAAGGCGGTACCTTGGTCGTGTGTGGGATCCATAGTACGGTGCTCTGTGATTGCTCAGCCCAAGCGGTGCTATCTGAGAAGTCAGCTCCGAGGCTGAACGGCGAGTGGCATGGCGCCGTTGTGCTGCACGTTATCAAGGTGATTCTGGAACTTGACCACCTATTAAGAAAATATGAAAGAAAAACATTCATCTGATTGGTTTCATAAAAACTGCCACCCCCAATATGATCAGATGCTCCCATGCCGAGATTAAGACAGGCAGTGCTTCTATGGTGGACAAGCTCATAAAAACAAAACAAAACAAAAAAGTTACTTCTTGTTGAATTGGTCAGATTTGAAAGTGTAGCGGAAGCGGAAGCACCAAGTGGAACAGGAGCCTACAGCTAAAAGGAAAGTAACATTAGCCGCAATGTATTGCACAGCTACATTTTCTGCAGTTACTCTGTTCTTTTCTTTCTTTTTTTTTCTTTCTTTCTTTCCATCCGAAGAGAGAATTTTTATTTGAATTGTATTGTGGCATATTTTCAGTTGGATTAAACAAAAATGGGCATAAATGTCAACATTTACCATAGAAAAACAAAGTGCTCTGATTGAACTGCTGTGATTTGAATTTTTTAGGAAATTGTATCATTTATTCATCAAATATGAAAGGCGCTCCCACACACCAACATGTTTCACCCAGCAATATCCCATTGCTTTAAGAGGGCGTTTAACATAGACATGCTTTGACGTTCTGCATTTTCCATTCTTAGTTCATTATTAATTATTCATTCTTGTTTCAGTCGTTTCACCCAACAGTGAACCACGCAGCCATGGCATCTCTGTATTTTTTTCATGTATTGAAAAAATATATACTTGAAATAAAACCCATACCTTACGTGTTCATTCAGCTCTCATTCATTTTTATAAATTCACATCGCGTCGTCTCAAGTTACTCTGTCCAGGTCTTGTTACATCCGTAACGCGTTTGAATATCGGTCTGTGTTCTCACTGAAAGGTCACGTGACCAAATAATTCAAGCTGTCTCACTGATGCTGAGCTTGTGCAGGTCAGTATGACTATAAGTTTCACATCCATAATGCTAGAATTGCTCAAATCTAAACTGTCCATAAATGATTTTTTTTTTTAAAGCCTTAACCGCATGCATACATCTCCCGTTACTTCTGAAAAGTCGATACGTAGATGACGAGCTTTTTGCGTTTTCTGTAATCGCCTGAAACTGGATTGCTGTAGAATGTTAGGCTTCCAAGCTTGAGCCATGTGATTTTGCAGGCTTATATTCTAACGAGCGCGCATGTTTCCAAGGATTTTGAGCCATAATGGCTCTTCACAGCAAACTGATTAATTAGCGGAAGTGTTCTGTTTGCACTGAATCATGAGCTCGACATTTAAGTGTTTATTATGGATCTGAGGCTTTGGCTGGGAGTCTCTGGCTCGGAGATGTTTCTCTTTTGTTTCTTTGTCTCTCTCTCTCTCTCTCTCTCTCTCTCTCTCTCTCTCTCTCTGGATGTAGAGGGTTAATGTCTCTCACCTTAGTTGGATCATCACAGTCATTTTTTTAGCCGTCAGCCCTCGTTGCATGTCCTCAGTCATGGAGGTAATCGCTCTGACAGCTGGTTCGCGAGGACTGGCTCCATTCCTGCGTGCGCATGAGACAGAAGCAGCTTTTGGCCGGTTCCACCATTGACCTGGAAAAGCCAGTGGGAAGGACCAGAGACGAGAGAGCGCTCTGCTACAGCACTCGTGTCGGTTTGACCTTTAGTAAGACACTCTAGACTCCGAGAGTGTGTGCGAAAAACGGAGTGACTGGATCTGCTCGGATGTTACCTCTCCCATGTGATCAGTGTGATATGTATCTGACGGGCTCTCATGTTCTCTGCATCAGCGACTTGTGCAAGGCTCTCAAATCCAGACGTCTGTGCGTTTTGGTTGTGTATCGCTCTGGCCGAGAAAACAAGGGCTTCACGAATCAAATGAGCCTCGTTTACCGAGATTAACGAGCACATTTTCTGGATTATAAGATGTGTATTCTTCGAAATATATAAGACCTGGACTATTTTTTTTAAATACAGAAAATACAGAAAACAGCATCGCAATGGGTTCTGCCATCTTGGAATTATGGAAATCACATGATAATCATAGGTCAACGTTTTTTTGAAATGCTGCGTTCACCCCCCCCATTTTATCCACTTTGGAAAGGCAAAATGGATAAGAATGCTTTTTTAAATGTGCCCGTGTTAGTGTGGACTAGGCCTCAGCCTTTCAATAATTATCCTGCTTGTAAACAATGACATCACCAAATGATAGGAAAATGGAAACCTCCTTTCTCAGCACAGCTGAGAGGCGTTGGTGTATTTTTAAAAATATTAGTTGAAAAGATTTGCTCAGTGAAGGCTAGTTGCGCTAATTGAGCAGGGTGAGCTGTTGGAACACCATTCTATTAAAAACACAAGTTGAAATTAAAGTAACACTCCAGCGTTTTTTAACTTGATCTTTATCTCCCGCATCTGTAGCGGACAAGAATTTCGACATGTTTTCCTGCACTGAGAAAAGAACCGAAGTCCTTTTTACGCCAAACTCACTTATAATGGGAGTCGAAGGGGCAGTTGTGAACCTAATCAACAAATGTTTATGCGAAACATATTTTTGTCGAACTCTTTAATGAATTCCTTTGTAAAAACGAAGATATTTGTAAATTGAGCTCTAAATCCGAATCGTTCGTCCTTTCAGAGATGGGACTACTTTTTCAGAGGGAGGAATTTGTGGTTATGTGTTAATAAAGCATAAGAAATCGGAATGACTTTTTTTACTGTATTGCTCCAGTGTTGGAAAGTTGGATGAAAAGCTCCATAAGAACAGCTTTGGGAAGACTTTCTCTCATGTCGGACTCATCCTAAGACCTTCATTGTTCCAGTGTAACAGCTGTAGTTTTGAATTTGCTTTATATAGTCACACATTTTAAACGTTTATTGGCGGGGTTCAGCAACTGCCCTTAGACTTCCATTATAAGGGAGTTTGGAGTAAACAGTTTTTCTGGTCTCTTCTCAGTGCAGGGAAATGTGTTGAAATCCTTGTCAGTGGTAATCGTACATATGTTACAGAATGCAGTGGGTAGAAGTTGGGTTAAAAACCGCTGGTGTATTTCTTTAATATTTTGTTGAAGACCACTAGTTTTTTATTAACATTATGCAAAATACAATAAAAAATGCTTGGTTCAATAATGTACAACAAAGTGAAGTATATAGATTTATATATAGATTTTTCCCCCCAAAGCAGACAGATTTTAGAGTGCGGTGTAAAGTCAGGAAAATACGATGAACCTGCTTAGTTAACGTGCTATCACCTAGTGGCAGGATTTTGTTTTCTTGCTCAGCGCTGCTGCCAAACCTGCACAACCTTAAGGAACCCTTCTTGAGAGAAAGAAAGAGAGAAAAAGAGTGATGGCAGGAGTTCAAAAAGACAGTAACTGACTTTGATAAAGCAGTGATGCCACTTTCTGCAGGATTCGGGCGGGTTAATGCTCCACCGCAGCTGTGTGACTGAGCATCGAATTACAACTGAATAGAAACGACAGAGGAGGCAGACGAGCAGGGTTCGCTCTCTATTACATACTGTGTGTGTGTGTGTGTGCGCGTGTTTCCATTCTTTTTCACACATGCGTGGATGCTTAGGAAGCGTAGAGAGGAGATGAGAACGCAATAGGCTCCTGTTGAGTGGGTCAGGCCAATACACACATGCACATGCACAGTCTGTGTGTTTCTGTTGGGCTGTCTCCTGCAGCTGCTCCTCTGAGGGGAATTTGGCAACGTTCGTTCTGTTCCAATGTGAACACACTTGTGTATTCACACACACACACACGCTTCCCTCCTCACACCTGATTCCATTCGACAAAAGCCCCTATCGGCTTAATATTTTCGTATCCGTTGAAGGCGACTGAAGTCTATATTCTGCCCATCTGTCACATCTGTTGTTTTTTTTTTTATCCCTTGCCTTTTCCGACACGCGCACACACACACACACACACACTCACAAACACACAAACAGGTAGCGCTCTGGCTCATAAGAGTTCTAATTCCACTCCGGCGCCACGGAAACTGTTCCATAACCAATCAGCGGGGCTTTTTAATGGATCCCCCGGGGAGCGGCACACAGCACAGCAGCGTCATGGCTAACCTTTCAGTGTTCTCTGTGACTCAGTGGAGCCAGCGCAAAACACACACACATACACACACATACACAAACATACACACATACCCTCCAACACCAAAGCCCAGTCTGGATCTATATCAGTGATGGAGGTTCTCAAACCTCTCATTGATCCTCTTGCTTTTAATCCCGTCTCCCGGGACGCAGTATGTCTCCGGGTTGTGTGTTTCCCGTGAACAGTGTGTGTGTGTGTGTGTGTGTGTGTGTGTGTGTGTGTGTGTGGGCGGGTGTGCGTGCGTGTTTATTGGTTTGGGCGGGCGGTTGCCACAGCGAGAGGAGCTAATCTCCATTAGCCAGAACAGACCGCTTCATTAACCAAGCCGACCTCTGTGCCTCGTCACGACGCTCTCACGGGTCACACACACACACGCACACACACACACAAACACCTGACAGACTGTCAGCAATGCCGCATCCAACATCATCTCTGCTCTGATTGTAGTATGCAAAAAGCCTTTTTCGTGTCTGCTTTCCACTTTCCTAAAGAGGAACCGAGCACACTCACTCTTAAAGTCCCAGGGATTTTAAATCCTCGATTGCTTTTTAATTAGATCAATGTTGATATTGTGGCTACGCAATATTCAGTACAAAGCATGAATAATTGATGGCTTTCCAATTTCTCACTTTTCGATGTAAAGTGGGCGGGGCTAATCTTGAGTAAAGCTTACATAAGCTTCACTCTCACCAATCACAAGATGTCGCTCGTCCCGCCAACAGCGCTTTTATCAAAACTATGCGTTCGCTCTTGACCGATCTCTTTAAATCTGAGCAACCTAGCAAGCAAGCGCAAACTAATGAGCGAAAGCTAAAGTAGCATGGGTAGGTTGGTTTACGGGGGTGTTAAACAATCCTGATTCTCCCTGCTTGTGGCACTGCAGCGTTTTAATCGTATGTCTACTTTGTGTTTTCATTCAGTAGTAATGTTTGAAATAGTGCTAATGTTTGATTTCTATTTTGCACTATATTTTATATTCATTTGACACTTATATACTCCTAAAAGTACCCCATAACATCAGATTTTATACCACTTAAAATTATATAGAATTATACACGTTTAATGTTTAAATTTTTTTTTATTTTTTGTGTCCAATAAACAAAAAAGTGACCTAGGAACATCTCTGCGCCTTTACCCTCATTTAAAATGCCACGATCTATGAATATGCATGATTATGCAAATTGAAAACGCCATCATGTCCTCCATAGACTAGCTAACTGCTCGTAGACTAGCTGACGCTTGTCACAGATGGACACAAGTGTATTTCTCGTCACATTCTCAGTGATTTATATAACAGTAGCCAAAACTGTCAAAATATACCATAGCAACCAAAATCTATTTCATTCGTCACTAACATTAGCCAAGTTAGCTAGGTTAAGCTACGCGGGTTCTGCGGCAAGAAGTTTCTGTGCAACACGTCATCCTGTAATCTCGGCCGTGGATTGGTCCAAAGCTGTGGAGCTTATTTAGTGAGCTCATGCATAACTCTTCCTGAATCAGTTTTTTTTCTTTTTTTCAACAAAAGTACTGAGGAAGGCTCTTTTTATAAATAGTAAAAGTGTGAATTTAGTGCTGTGTTTTTTAAATTACACCCAAAAAACCAAAAAAAATCACGTTTTTTGAGTTCAGATGTACTTTAAACCAAACACTCGTTCATATACTCTTGGAGAAACCAAGCACACTCTATACTCTTAGACAGCAACCCAATAATCTTAAACTTAGACTTTTCAGGAGGTGACAAATCACTGATGTCATCTTAAGTTTGTCTTTTGTGGGTGTGTTGAGTCTTCTCCTGTTGTGGCTTGTGTTTTAGCTGAAATGTTTAGGCTACTGTATAAGTATTACTATACATGCATACATTATTAATATACATGTCACAGTGGTACTTTGGTTTAAAAGTGTATATGTTCTGAGGGAAAAACCTCCCAAGGTGTATTTTAATCTCTTTTGTTTACCCACAGTGAGGATTCCTGGCCATCGTTGTGCTTTGACTGCTCTTGAAACGGGGCTGAATCAATGGTCACAAGCTTAGCTTCCATTCCACTTTAATCCGATTCGAACCCCTGTTGAAAGTGAGGTCCATGGGAACCAAACGCACTTATGAACTCAAAGTTGGGAAAGTAAAAATTAGGGGACATCACAGTCTGGGCCGTTCGATTGGTCCCGGGAGATTACTGAACCCAGGCGTTTGGATGTGTCGCATCACTGCGTCGTAATTTATTAGCATAAAATTGAAAGAAATCAGTGTTCGTCAGTAGTGTAGCGCCGACGCACACACATTTAATAAAATATTTAATCGTTATTGGAGTGTTGGCCTGCAATACTGATATCGCAGAAACCTGCAATATGCAAATGAGCCACAACACATGCCGCTCTGCCAGTGGGCCACATTTCTGCACTACAGGTTTTCTCCAAAGAAGCGTTTTTACAGAATATAATAATGAATGTATTCAAAAGTAGTACTCCACTAAGGGGCAAAACTATTCCAGTGAACAAATGTAAAGGAAAGTTGTTGAAGCAGAGGAATTAAAGAGTACATTATTCAGTCTGGCTTATTATTCAGTTTTAATTGTGTCCAGCTTTAAGATTAACATGCTGAATGGTGAATTTTACTATATACAAAACTGCACCCTTACTGTGTAATGCACTAGTTAGGGAGTTTTGTGACTTTATAATCAAGTCTAAAAGCATAATCTAGAATATCCAGCGCACTTCTGAAATCCACAATGCATAAGTTGGTGTCCAATACGATGCAGAACACTCATAATGCACTTTGTTGTTAGTAGGGAATAGGGAGTAGGGCGCCATTTCAGACACATTTCAGCCTCCTCAGTTCATAAGTTCATAAGGTTTGAACTTCATGAAATTCATGCAACTTGACCCAGGAGAAAAAAGTAGTAAGCACAGGAACAAATCACTTTAAAATGCTGATAGGTTGATAAGTTTTATGCCCTTTATTAAACTGGTCTGTATGATTTCTCCTTAATAGCAGATCAACAGAGCCGTTGAGCTGTTTTTTGGTAAACAGATTGTTCTGTGAGCATTCTGACCAATCATTAAAGTTCGGGATTTAGTTTTCTGTGGTTGTTTTGATAAACTGTAGCTTTAATTAGGCTCAGATTCTTACAGGCCGTTTTTGATCCGTTCACCAATTTGCTTTTTATATTTCGTTAGGCATACTGTGGTTGCACTGTGTAGCAATATAATCACAATATGCTATTTTGGTCTGTATGGTGCAGCCATACTACTATCAGAAATGACTGATTGCCTGCTACTTTGCTGCTTGCGATTGTAGACATGGTTGTCTGCTAGTGTAAATGTAGTGTTGGAGTTTTGATTGACAGTCAAAGCAGTGTAATGGCAGGTCCTGTAATGATCAGATGTAGTCGTAAAAGAGCAGGAGTGTGTCACTGTACACTTCTGTTGACGCTGACTGTACGGTTTCACTATAGCTCCTAGATCAGCTTAAGTTAGGGTCTTGTGAGGGGGTCACTGTGGGGGCTTGAAGTGTGTGAGTGTGTGTTGGGGTGTATGTGCATCCCAGTGAGCGCCGGCTGGGATAATTGGAAGGCCTCCTGAGGGGGAACTGCGTCTCGGGCTCACGTTGCAGTGCCGGGTCAAGCCCCAGCTGCCAGATTCGCCCTAATTGCTGCCGGCTCTGATGGGAAAGACCCAGCACAAGACACCGTTTACCACACACACACACAGCGTGATGTCACGCTTTTACCACGTGTAATGGAAAGCGCTTCTGCAGCAGGGCTTGCTATATTCGGTGATGCATGCGTTTGAATAATTCCCGTCTTCCTCCTCATTTGGGTTGGAAATGTGATGTAATCCTCAGTTGCTATAGGTTCAAACACCACCGCTTTCCGCTGCATGTGGAGATATTCAATTTCAATTCAAAATTAGAAGCAGCATTTCAAGAAACTGCTCATTCTCTTCATGGACAGGATCAGATTCTCTGATCACTTCCACCTCCTTCACTGGGACTGACAGCCACAGAGGCCACACCTCCTTTTCTGAAGCCATGTCATCTTCTCCATTGTTATAAGAGTAAAAACTCCTCTTCTGAAATGTATTTATCTTCTAATGCATAAAGCATTTTTTCTTGATTTTCTTTAAATGACAGTTTTCATAGTTTCGTAATATCAGAAATTCGTAGTATCAAAAATGGTTAAATACTCAGTTCCCCCATCGTGCTAGGGACTTTAATTTTCTCACTGACTTTAATTTTCACGCAGATTTATTTCCGGTTGCCGTAGCCGTCCCTACATTTGTCCATGCTCAAGTCCAAATTGAGGCCGGTGCCACTTTACACCCCTAGTAAACATGAGTGTGTTGAGGCTGCTTGAGTTTGTGGCGCTCAGCTCTTGCTTTCAAAAATGTTCTTTTAATGCCGTTCTTACGTCCCTGTTCTCCCGTGTGTTGGGACGAATCATAATCGAGCAGTGTGGAACTGCAGGAGCTCATGCTGGAAGTGGATAGGATTGTTTGTACTCAGTAGTCAGTTTTACAACACTTAAAGGGGAACGCTCAGGCGATGTCACGAGCGCACGCGCATGTGTGTGTGGGGGGGGGATTTGACTCGGATGCCCTCACCTTTGGGCTTATTTAGGTGTAAAAGAGACAGAGACCCAGCTGTTTCTGCACAAACACACGTCTCCTAGCACTCGGGTCATTAATCCTTCGTGGCGGGATCGTTGCCACGGCAACATCATATATGGAAGCAATTCTTGAGGCCAGAGAACAAATGAGCTTCTCGGCTCTGGGTTTCCTAGTGGATCATCATTTACAGTGTGTGTCCAAACTGGTTTATGGAACTCGATCAGGAAGCGAAAAAAATGAGTACATGTCCCCTCCTCTCGCACACTTCTCAATTTTTTTGCCTCAACTGTCAACTTTATTGCCTCAAAAATTCTGCGAACATGGACAGACCAGCACAGACTCCACCCGAATGTGAGTTACTTCTCCCCTGCAGTCTTGAGTAACAGCTCAGTCTGGGTTGATATACACACACACACACTCACCCACTCAGCACACATCCCCAAACGCTCTGCCAGGGGGTTCATTAGCGGAGAACGTATTAAGGAATATCAATCAGCATGTTTCCTTGCCACATGTGACGCACGTACATGAAGAGACGCGCGCACACACACAGATGCTTTCAGGCCTTTGAAGATGGGTCTGCAGGTCGCAATTTGCTTAACACCACACACACACACACACACACACACACAGAAAAGCAGCTTGTTAATGTTTGTTCTCCTTTTTGTTTCTTGCAACGCAGAGTTTTGGGTCGATTATTAGTTTAAAAGGCAGCGATGATCAACGAGTTTAATATGAATTCAGGGAGGATACGCTTTAGTAAAGCAGCGCGCGCACACACATGCACGCGATGGTTAAAAAGCATAATACAGCACAGTGGAATAGCGACTCATAATAGCAGGCTCCAGCGAGAGAACGGCGGGTCGCACCACTAAAACAGAGCCATTCATTAGAAGAGCAGAGCCTGACTGCCTGAAAACATTCCAGTTTCATTAAGCCTTATGAATGCTAAACTAGAGGAGCTAAATTGCGCCGTTTCTCACAGACATTGCCGGCATTGTCTGCGGGAACAGATGGGTTTTGGAGCGACGAGAGAATGAGACACGATGCGACGAGGTTGTCAGGAAGTTTTCTCTGTCTCCTGGTCTCTCTCTCTTTGCTCTTGTTTTGAAAGGGCCCAGAGTCTCCCGTCCTATTCAACACGGAGGGTAACAAAACCGCACGAATGAGGGCTGTAGATTAATTATCAGCCTGGCCCATTCCTTCTTTAGAGACAGAGAGAAGTAGGGAATGAAAGTACAGGGGTTTGACAACATGCCTGAGAAAAAAACACAAAAAAACCCTTCCTTTTCCTTGTTCCTACGAAGGCAAGGACAACCGGGAAACTAATCGTTCATTCTTCGAGTGGCTAATTAAAAAATTTGTGCAGAAGCGTGACGGAAACGGGGAAGTTTTAGCTCGGCAGTTAAGGTTCTCTCGTGGTAACCAAAAGGTTGTGCGTTAAAATTCCAGGATTGTCAGAGCAAGACCCTCAAGTCTCGCCTGGTTGGCTGTGTGCTCAGATTGGATTCTCCCATACATGTTGCCTGTGTACAATTATTGACTGTAGCCCATCTGTTGCTACGCACAATGCATCAGCCTCCCTCTACCCCATCCATCAGTGTAAAGGGACCACCATAGGACCATCACTGAGCAGATATTATTTGGGTCGTGGACCATTCTCAGCACAGCAGTATCACCGTAGTGAGCGTTGTGGTGATACGAGTGCATCAGGTGCAGCAACATTATTAGGGTTTTTAAACACTGTACACTTATTGCACTTTATTAAGCTCTATTTAAGCCGGATTAGTTTTTATCTAATCAGCCGGTCAAATCCAATACAAATGACATTACCGAACCTCCTCTGGTAAAACGAATCCAGCCTAAATAGTGCTTTAGACACACCTACCTTATTGGTGCACCTTGTAGGTGTTCAGTTAGAGACGAAGGCCCCGTTTACATCTGGTGTTTACACGGATCACAAGTGGGATATGGGTCTCGGAGACGCATTGTGATCCGATCACTCGAGCCATATTGGGAGGTGGTCAGGGACGCATATGGCCACATTGCATTTGTCGTGTAAACGGTACTGCGTCTAGAAGAACACAAGGGATCAGCCTATGGCTATGTGTCTGGGCTGACCATTTGTGATGCGATCACTCAAGACGCATGTTAATACCAGGTGTAAACGGGGCCTAAAGCTCATTTTCTGTACATGGGTACAGTGTTTGTTAATCATCCTCTACCCTTAATCAGTGTCAGTGTCGACCCACAGCACTGCTGTTTGCTGGAGATTTTTGATTTGTGCATGATTTCTTAACCCAGCAGTGACATTAAGGGTGTTTTAAACCCTTGTTCGTCATGTAGCCACTCATATTTTCTTTTTGTCACCCTGTGCGCTTGACCTCCATCACGCATTCTCATGGTTAGTTTCCTCAGCCGCTTACCCCATCACTAGTCGCTCACTTTTTCACTCATTAGACTCCCTCACTCTGACTGGGCATTCGGTGAGCTCTTTAGGCTCCTATTGACACTTTGTGTGTGTGTGTGTGTGTGTGTGTGTGTGATGCTCAACGGGCCTACAGCCCAGGCCGAAAAGCCTCTATCAGATAAATATCGACAGACGCGCCGATCCCCTTTTCCTTCCAGCACGGCTCTGCTTGTCAGAGGCGCCGAATCTATTTAATTAAAAGCAGATAACAAACTTCAGTGACGCTGATATGCGGGGGCCGAATCAAGACAGACAGAATCAAGCTCTTCCACCAACAAGTCAATAAGAGCAGAGAGCCAGCCAATATAGCTCGCCTTTCCCAAGCTATTCATATCATCTTTAGTGTCCCTTAGCCCCTGGGCTGTGTGTGTGTGCGTGTACGGGCACGCAGATCAAGGCCCGGCTCTCATTGTAGAACAGGAAGAAAAATCCTCAATTATATGTTATAAGGTCACGTACGAAGATCCAGTCAGCTTTCGGTGGCAGGTACCATTAAGACCAAGCTATAATAATTACAGCACGTTTAATTTCCAATAAAATCCCAAGAACAAATTACAGCCGCTAGTAAAATAGTAAAAGAATAAAATGAATCAACATTGAGATGAAAAATAAGACCTGCAATAAAAAAAAAAGGACAATCATAAAGCAATTAAAGAATATACACACAGACATAAGACGGGTAAATGCACTTTGTCTGAAAGTCAGAGTAAATTAATTGACGTAAACATAAAAAGTGTTTCAGCACCTTTTTTTTTTTTTTTTTTTGTGATTTCTAACCCAGGTTTTTTCCCCCAACTTGTCTATTCTCACTCTTATCTTGGTTTCATAATATTGCACGGCACCTAATGTGCTTCCTGAGACACACGTAAAGTAGACGGTCGTCCACAAGTGCTTAGCATCACATTAATTCGACAGAGGAATAGGGAAGTCTTATCCTTCCCACTCAGAGAGCAGGAACAGTTATGCTCTCTTGGACTGTGGGATTGTCGGGATTCAAACTTGTAATTTCTTGACGATAAACTAAAACCTTACCCTGTTGCTAAAACCTTACCGTGTTCACACTAGCATGCGACAGGCTACCATTGATTTATTTCTTTTTTTTAAAGAATTTTGCGACACGATGCCACAATTCAAGCAACAGCGACAAGCGGCAGGGCAGGAGACCTTTTGAATTGAGATTTAGCAATTTTATGCAAATGAATTATGTTGCAGTAAAGCAACAAATCCAAATGACTGGCTCCAGTAAATTCCTCGGCGCAGTTTACTCACTTCTCTACTCACAAGTTCTATTTTTGTTCCGACTCATCAATGTTTGGTGGGCAAGAGCTTAAGAACTTAAGAACGTGTTCTGGGTTTCAACACAATATTAAAACACAGTTTAAACAGAAATAACACGTGTCTAAATTATACAGTAGAATGGGTACGCTCTATCTACTGCTTTTTCTTATTGGAACTACAAAACAGTAGCAGTTACTGTATACCCACAACAGAGACTTGTTGCTTTCTGGCATGATCACAGGGTTCGACATGCTGTGTACTGTTAAAATAATTATAATGTTTATTTATATAGCACTTATATGGACTCAACTGAAAAAAGTTCTTTACCTATAAAAGATTAAGGTTTTACGATAAAGCACATCTTTGTAATAATGCACAATCGCTAACGAATTAACTATAAATCAATAAAAATGACAGAGAGAGAAAAATACGAGTGGGCCCGATCAAACATGTACGTTTATTATAAGATATTTTAAACTCGGTCGTAAAAGGTCCTTCTCACTGAAGTAATTATTTGTGAATTAAAATAATTCAGTGAGCCAGGCTTAAAAAGGTTGTTAGTGGGAGGTTAGAGGGTAAAGACCAAATATTTAACCCCTTTTCATTATTGTATATCGCTGAAGTCAGCACCCTTCTCTAGATATGAAGATGCCATCGAGCTTTAGAGATAGACCCTCAGTTTGGATTAGCCACTCCCCTTCCCATGAATAAATTAATAAATAAAAAGCTCGGTCTCTGTCCTCTCCAATGTGTGTGTGTGTGTGTGTGTATGTGTGTGTGTGTGCGCGCTGATCTCCTCCTCCGCTCCCCAAGGTGAAAGGCCCTGCTCTCCTCTCGCCATCTGTTCCCACACAAACTCACCGGGTGCCCACCGCTGCGCTCCAATGATGTCACTTCTCCCACTCTGCTTGGCCCTGAATGCGCGTGTGTGTGTGTGTGTGTGTGTGGCCGTACGTGGGCCTTGTTGAAGCGTCGGGGGCTAATGGCGCCTCTCCGGTGACCCCCACAGGGACGGGGCAGGGGGATGGAGACCCCTGCAGCCCACCATCTGGGCATGTGTCAGGACGTGCGTACACACACACGCACACACACACACACACGGAGTTGCCGCCGCTGGTGCCACCGGCTCCACTACTGTGGTATTCAGTTATTCATGTATTCATATAGACTCGCGTTCGGTTCCTGCTGGGCCTGGGATGAGCACAATTCAGAAAGACAGAGGGAAAAGAGTTTGTGTGTGTGTGTGTGTGTGTGTAAAAGAAGGAGCGTGGTGCTCTAAAGGACAAACACAAAGTTGTGTGTTTGCAGTTTGTCTTTCATGTGTTATTTGCGAGCGCTGCAGCTGGAAGTGAACGCTCACGCTCTCTGCGACACTCGCCGGCTCGAGCACACGAGAATCGTATCGGCGGCGGCTCAGTGGGTGTTGAAACCTTCTCTACCTCAGGTTTCCCAGCCTCATAGGTAGCACTGAGTGCCATCACAGGAAGAGTGGTTTTAGTCTTTTTAGCCTCCACATCCCAAAGGCTGTCCCATATCTTCTTCCTAAAGGCCGTAACTATGCGTACTTGTGCGCACACGGCTACTACGTGAGCAGCATCGTTTGCTTTTTGTGGATTTGATTGAAAGCTTTATCCACTAAAGGGCTGGTCAGAACGTAAGCGTCCGTGGCCGACAGGTGTCCATATTGATCTATAAAATATTCTGGGATGCATATTTATTCCTGTGGAGTGGCATGTTGACAAGCTCTGAGAGCTTTGGTCTGATTTAAAAGGACACCCACCGTGCCTGTTTGTTCTGAGGCGGGCACTTTCTACCCCTTTTATTACTTTTCTTTTCCTGAGCCAGGACAAAGTTTTTTTCACAGCTAAAAGCTTTACGCCATTGTCTTGGTTGTTGTCATAAGCTGTCTCAAAATGTACTAATGTAGCAGCTCTAGACGATTAGCATGTAGATGGGTTCATAGTCTACAAGAGGTTTAGTATGAAAATCACATTCAAATTGCACGTGATGTGAACAATATGCTCAAAAATCGCAGAGGTATGCGATTTAAAACGCATCTACAATTTGTTTCGTCTCCTGCTGATGTCGTGTCACATCGCGCTATAACACCGCCCTGTTGATGTTGTTATGGCATCTTACGGGCGCGCATCGTTCTTTTCTGAGAACGCGCACAACCAAGGCGCCGAACGACCGCAGGATACACGCGCCAGCCGTCTTGCATATACGGATTTTAATCAAGTAGAACGTCGGCTTACCACCTCACTGCTGGCTTTCGCCCAAGTTGCCATGTGTCCGGGGGCTTGTGTGTCAGTAAACAAAGCCCACCTCTGAGTAGGAGCCACGTCCGTGTGTGTGTGTGTGTGTGTGTGTGTGTGTGTGTGTGATCAAGGAAAGATCCGACAAGCCGATCAGAAGAGTAGGAGAACGGCTTTTCACATTTGGCTCAGTAAAAAGAAAAGGGAGAGTCTCATTTCCACGCTGGGGTGCTTGGAACACTTAAAAATGGATTACCGATGTTCTCCAAGACAAATGCTGCTGGAGACCCAGGCAGATGCGCAGTGCTGAGGGTTATTACAGTTTTAACAGTGTGTACCATATTTGAGGGTGGACTAGTTGATGTATTGCGCTTCACTGCACTGAACTGAACAGCAGGCATACAAAAGGAGGAAATAGTTGTGACCGTGTAGTTCATGTACTGCAGACAGATGTGTTCAGGGGGTTGGCTTTAGGCTGTTGGTCTTCCTATAAGGGGGGGGGGGTATGAGGGGCATTGGGTTAGTTAAGTGTGTCTGTGTGCATCACAGTAACGAGGTACCAAATTGCATTAAAAAACAAAACAAAAATGGACAAATCACTGCCATCGTGTTTTAATCTCTTTGAAGGGCTTTGAACTTGAACTTGGTAACTGTAATTGTTTTGTAGTGTAACACAGTGGTATTTAGTGGTGCGTGATTTGTGACCTCATGCATTCTGTATATCTGGACACAAATAAGAAATGCTGGATAGTTAATACAAACAGTGTTTTTCATTATTTTATATTGAATGATTTATAATACTATATACACAGTAATATATGCTAATTTATATATACTGATTTATAATTGAGTTATTATTTAGCAACAGCTTCCGTGCTTGTGAAGGGTGTGTTTACAGTTTCCGTCACCATAATTCTGACATATGAATGAAAGACAAAATAAGTTTCCAGCCCCATCCCTTCCCACGTGCCCCTCAGCAAATGTATTTTATTTACTGGTCCGTTCTGTGCAGTGTGAACCCGAATCGGAGCAAAATGAAAATAAAGCAAACGTATCAATTTCATTCTAATGCGGATAAGGCAAACAGACTGAAAGGTGTAAAAGCGCCCTGAGCTAATGTTGTAAAAACCAGGCTTTGCACTTATTTACACACAGCCCCGGTATAAATGGTTCCAGGCGTACAAATAAGGTGGGATTGTTTTGAATTTGATTTTTACATATTTAGCCTCTATTAGAATGCTTTAATGCGCTGTAATTGCCATGTGCATAGATTATTTTCCATTATTATGGTGTTATCGGTATTGAGGCTAAAATATTGGTATTGTGTGAGAGTGGTGAGTTGGTAGGGCAGGTCGGAGTCCCCCCCAAGGTGTGTGGATGTGGGTGAGGAGAGATATGCTTGCTCTCTCTCTCTCTCTCTCTGCTTCTATTTCTCTCTCTCTTTTTCACTCCAGCTCCTTCACGAACACCCCTGGTGCTCCAAGGTGCTGCTGGGTAACCATAGTGACAGCCCATAATTGGCCTGAACGGCTGTAACACTGCCGTCGTTGCCACACAGCGGTGTTTACTTTATGCCCACACACACACACACACACACTCCAAAGCAGCAGGAAGAGAGGGACATAAAGGAGTTCTTTTGAATGCCATAAAGGCCGGCCTCTCTGTGCCTCTTGTATTCTGTTTTTAATGGTCTGTGCTGAGGGGTATGAGCATTGAGCTTCAGACGGAGTGCTCCTGCCTCCATCTCTCTCTCCCTCTCTCTCTCTCTCTCTCTGCTCCCTGGGGTCTCCATGCCCTCCTGCTCTTCCCACAGCTGGTAAAGAATCATAGGAAGCCCTTACTCATTCTCAGCGGCCATTCAGGAAGCCGTGTTATTTTCCCGTAATATCTGGAGGCTTCAAAACAGCAGCCTAACAACTTTATGTGCAAATGTGGCAGGTCCAGGCAGGCAGGGCTTACACACTCTACACGCATACACTCCACCAGCCCTTAAAACCCAATGGCAATAAAATGTAAAAGCTCGGTTTGTGAAAGTGTCTCCTTGTTGTCTTTCACCTGCTCGCTCTGTCTTCTTGCCACGCTCGACCAGGATGTTTCGCCTGAAAAAGAAAAACGAAAAAAAAAGAGGTGTACTCGCACTCTTTCGGACGCTGACAGTGATAAAGCAGTATTTACGGCTGCCTTGTCAGTAATGGCTGGTCCGAATCGACACTTAGGAACGGTTTACTCTGCTGTTGAGGCTGTGCGCAAGTGTGTGTGTGTGTGTGTGTAAGCAAGCGATGGCGGCTTGCCAGCTCCTTCTCACGGACTTTAATAAACCACTCTCCTCCAGGAACAGGACACCACGACCTGTTTGCCAGGGAAGTTAATGAACAGTAAGAATGGCGCTCTCCCACTTCGCGAAGGCACAAGCAGTGTGAAGAGCAGAACCTGCCATGGAGACGCCGGGCATGCTGAAGGACTTCCTGATGCTCGCTGACATTTCTAGAATGTATGCAAATGACCTGTACACACATGCAGTTCACGCTTTAAACTTTATCCCACCCATTGTTAGGCCTTTTTGTATTTTCTCTGTCTCTCACTTGCTCCCTTTCTTATCCTCTCAAATCCTTTGATACGTTATTCCACACGGTTTCCATTCAATTAAGTTTATTAATCGATAGATAAATAGACATAAGAGAAATAGAGGGGCCAGGGTGAGTGGATTATTCCAACGAGATTTCTTCTGACATTTCCCATTTCCGTTCTGGGCCATGTGGACCGAGCCCAGGGCCGCATTAGGTCACATTAGCATACAAAAGCTGGCGAACTAGCACACCTGGAGAGCCAGCCAGGAGTATCAGCTATCACAGAGATCTGGCGAGTCCTGCACGTTCGACAAACCTGACTTGAAAAGAGTTATTAAATGACATCTGAATGCTCTGGTCTGATTTAAAAGGACACCTACCGTGCCTGTTTGTTCTTCTAGCTAGGACAAAGTCTTTTCACAGCTAAACTCGAGCATCACTAGCGCGACAGCAGGCGTCGTAAAGAGGGGCGTGAGTTTCTACGAAATGCGAAAAGACAGGCTGCTAAGTGAAAAGACAGAAATAGTGAGAGAAAGGAGGTAAGAGTCATAAAAGGAAAGTGAGAGGTGGTTAGGTTTGCTTCTCTGTTGATGAGCAAACGGCTTGATGGCTAGAGAGACACGTGGAGAGCGATGGAGGAGATTCAGAGTCAACACAGGTAACACACACCCTGTAATTATTTCAATCACACTACGGCCTGCATGCCTGCGTTCGGAATCGTGTGTGGGGGGGGTGACAAAACAAGCCGAACAGAAAATGAAGAAGATCCGGAGTGTCAGAGGCAGTGACAGCTGACTGTTTACACCACAATTACCAAGCTGCAATTCAATCAAAGCGATACAGTTTTTCTGCCACAATTATGCAAAAGAAGCCCGTATTTTTTCCCTCTGCTACACACTTCTGTGAACACGCAGTCTTATAGATTTATTTCATTTGCCGAATGAAGTCTTCACCCAACCGAGTCCTCTGCGTTTAATGTCACGTGTCTGTCTGCGTCCTGGCAAAGATACGAAATCTTTAATATTAATTGATGTAATATGCCACCAGCAACAATAAGGTATAACATCTAATCACATTAAGTAGTCATCACAGAGGTGTAATTAAACGGCTGGAGACAAGTGATTACCAAGCCTGATAGACGTGGGGGAAATATAATTGCAGCATTATGCAAATACTAATATCCCCTGCCTTTAATTGCCGGCTTTCTCCTAATATTTATCGCCCTGTCTCTGTGCCAGCATGGCAGTGGCCTCGGCGACACGTGGGATGCTGCGTGGCGGGAACACAAGCCATGTCCTCTTTGTCAGTTTAGTTCCGGGTGGATGTTTTATGCTGCTCTAGGACCAGTTTCAGACTCTCAGACTGGTCTGCGGTCAGTGTTTATGGACAGTCTCTTAAGTCTGTTTTTGCCCATACGAGTCAATCTCTCATTAGGAAGAACGATGTTTAATAGCAGGAGCTAGCTGTCTTGCTTAGCTCGGCTATCAACTTACAGAACTGCACGACCCATGATGCAATTTTAAGAGAAAGGAAAGCGAAATGTGCTGCATTGACACGTTTACGGCACAACAGTGCAAACGCTTTTAAATGAAGAAGTACTGTTTAAAGGTTAAGCACATTCCCTAATCCTACAGGTAAGGTACATGATCTGTAATTGAAAAATTCCTTCCATAGCCAGCAAACAAGGGCTGCAAAGCAAACATCGTTCAGCATCTCTCTCTCTCTCTCTCTGTCTTTATTTCCTCCTCTCTCTTTGCTAAAGAACCCCCCGGAGTCCCAGCAGTCAGCACAGGGCGACCCTGGGTGCACATTCTGTTTATTTATGGCTCTTTGGTTTTTTTTATTGAGTTTTAGTGCTCCATAATAGAGCGGTGCTACTTAGGAAAGTTCCCAAAAACAGCTGTCAGAATTGAAATATGAATATTTCATGGCATGCCAGCTGGAGCGTTTAGCGGCGATCAATAAAGGGCATGGATCGCAGCGGGAAAGGTATTTTTCCCAGCGTGAGCTCCACATCGCACTAACGTTTATTTTTTTTCAGCTTCTCCGCTAATTAATTTAGCCTCCTCGCCCACAGAGAGCCCCCTTCACTCAGCTCTCGCCTGCCATCTCCCCCCACGCTGTGCTTTTCTGAGTCTATCGCTCATTGACCCATGCTCAGACTTCTGCTCTTAGATGACTGTCACTGTTAAATTGAGTTTTTGGTTTTAACAAGTCAAGCTGTCCATTTGGCTCATTCTGCTGTTTATCTTTATTATGATTACGATTATTATTTTTCTTTTTGCCAAAACCCGGCAGCTCGGTACTGTAGCGAGCACGCAGACGCTCGTGGGGCACCGCGCGTCAGCTCCCATGATGCTCCTCCGTCGCCTCTGCTGCTCCGGTGAAGAAGGGCCGGCAGCGAGGATTGATTGGATGCTCGCGGGGGTTTCAATCAAGCAGATTCTTTCTCAATCTGCTGTTAAAGCTGGACAGGCGGAGCTCAGCAGACGCTCAGCGGCCTCCTCCTGCAGGCGCGAAAAGAGGCGACAAAACCAGAGTCTCACACACACATGGGCGAAATGGCACAGAGCTGCGATTGGGCCAGGCCTGATTTAAAGACTCTCCAGGCAACAGAGCTACACCTGTGCTAGTCAAAAGACCTAAATTAGCTTCATTACGTCCATTACGGAGCTTTCAGTCGGACTCAAATGGGCCTTGGGGAGTTTTCCATCTTTTTAGCAATGCTGGCGCTTATACAGTATCTGTGCAGGCTTTAACTGTGTGCTGTCAAGTAGATGCTTTATTTATTGACTGATTGATTTATTGATCCATTAATTTTTTCGAGTCGGCTTCATCACTACTCCAGAGCTGCACAGCTAGGCAAGTTGCGTTGACCGTGTGTGCGTTTCGTCTGTGGGATTGCAATGCCACGTAAATCCACAGCACTCGAGCCCTCTTGTGCCGCCGCCCTTCAGGAGACGGGCTAATTGATTTTTATCACTAGATTGCTCATCTTATTAAAAAGGCCTAATCGGCGTGCACGGCCACCGACTACAACCGGAGCGCAGTATTTATTCTCCTAATGCTCTTACCTCACCGAGAAAGAAAGGCAATTACCGGACGCAGCCTTCTAATGGAGATTAGGAATCCATCACTGGGCTCGCCGCTGGTTTTTGAGTAATCCTGGTCACGGCCCGCCGAACCTTACAAAACAAGCAGCAGGGTCCCGGTTCTCTCGTCAGTCTGTACGGGAAGAGTGGTGCATTGTGGGGGGTTAGAGTTCAGGAAAGAGCTCTGTCCTCACGGCTCAGACGGCAGCATTGATCGCCTCGAAGCCCTCCGAAAAAAAGGAGCAGAAACCCCTTTTTTTTTCATGGTCGAGAACGATCTTCGGCCAAATCCGTCACGTATTAGGTGGCGAGCTCCTGCAATTAGACCCCTAGATTTGGTGGGATCTTGGTAAGCGCTCAGTCAGGTTTGCAGACATCTTAATAGAACTGTAAAGATTTTCCAGAAGCTCAGGGAGGATTTTCACCTGCGGTGCAGATCGGCGTTGTGTTGGCCAGGTGTGAAGCGAATCTTCGTGCCTCTGTGTGAGGAGCTGTTTAAATGTCTGTCTAAAGAAACGACACCCCTAAGCCATAGCGTCTTAGCCTTAGCGAGCAGACGCAGCGATCAGGATGGTGGCCAAAGAAAGTGTGTATCAGAGAGAGAAGAGAAGGGCCTAGGTAGATTACAGGTGACACATGAATATCTTGTTTTCTCTCACTTTCTCTCCCTTTTTTCTGCTCTTGTGTGAATAATCCCAGCTGATCAAAGCCTCTTTCGTTGTCTCTCTGTGCCTCTTTGACATCTGTGAATCAATTGGAGTTAAGGCCGAAAAAAAAAGAAAAGATCCTGCTCACCTTCATTAAGGACTGTGATTTCCTCCAATATACAAAGAGTGCATAGAAAATGGGGTGGGGGTGTTCCTGTTCTCTTAGCTAGCGCCGCCACTCACGGCTGTTTACTTACCCTATTTATACCTTGCACGCTTGCTTATTGCTCGCTTCGTTTCAAACAGGCAAGCTTTCAAGCCATTAAAAAGTCTGCGGGAATGCATTATTCAATGCTGCATGCAGGTCGCCTTGAGCTCCTTGTCTGTTGTAGCCCAACGCCTGTTTACCATAACTCATGAAATGTGGATTTTTTTGCCGTTTTTGCAAGCATCGAAGGAGATCCTCGGAGCCGCGATCAAAAGCACTTCCTCTGGGGTGAAGTGAAGATTAGTCACAAGAAACGGATCCCATTCTAGCTCAGATTAGTTTTGCGTACCAGTCCTGCATTGCTATTGCTCATCAAGTGGCGGTACTTAACAAGCCGGACATGTGCGTGGGTTTGTTGGGTGAATATTCGCATATCTTGCATGTAGATTTGCACCCATGCACTGTTGCATTTCTCTCCCTCGCTGTGGGTGCAGCATGCAGAAATGGCGGTGTTGAAAAGTGCACAGCAGTGTGAGTGGGTGGGGAAAAATCTGTGGTGTCAAACGTGATAAATAACTGAGCGAAACTTAATCAGTTGATCGCGGGAACCACCCCAAACTTAATGTCCCACCTGGACCTGATACAGACGTATAAAAACCCCTTTATTAACACGAGAGACTGGAGATGATTGTTTAAATGATGTTTCACGCGTTGGCGTTTGTGGGTGGCTGCCTGAAACGACTGATCTTTGTTAACTCTGAGAGGAGGAACGAGAGGGCATACGAAGTCTGCTTCCTGTTATACGTGTCACTGCAAAGTCTTAGGGAAGGAAATAGAAGAGGGAGGGAGAAAAGGACATGCAGAATACGGTCTTCTGAAGAGATTGAGGCCAAGAAGGCGGAATCAAGTGACCTCAGCGCAGTAGTATCTAAAAATGCAGCACGAGGTGATGACAGCGTTCAGCAACGATGACTCATGGCCTGTGGTTTGTGGTTACAGTGTGCGGCGAGCTGCCTGTCGGCCCCGGTGGTTTTAGAGTCTTAACTGGTGGAGTTACACGTCAGCCTCCTCAATGACACCTCTGAGTGGCACTGGGCAGATTTTAAAATGTGGCTTTGGTTATGCAGCGTATGGTTTTACTTTAACCGCTGTGCGCCTGAGCCGCAAAAGAATGTGCAATTTCAAATCTAGCTTCGTGGTTTGCATTCTATTTCGTTACAAAGGCGCCCCATTGCTCGCCATTACAGAAACCACTTGTTTTTCCAATTAGTTGATAAGATGCGGGGTTTTTTTTCTTTCTTTCTTTCTTTTTTTCTCTCTCCCCGAGTTTTTCGCTGAATTTGACGGGTACCGTCTCTCTCGGATTCTGGCAGGGGGTTAATTGAGTCACAGCAGCAATCAGACCTTCTGAAACGCACCGCAGCAGAAACTTTCCTGTCACCTTGAAATCCCCCAGTCATGGGGAAAGCACAGGAAAACTCCCTCTTGAGTATCGACTGGGTTGCTCTGATGAAAAGGAGGCCTAATGATGCCCGTTCCTGTCCATGGGGGGCGGTGAATGAGAGTAGGCCTTCAAGGTCAGAACCTTTTTCGACATATGACTGATGGTGCTCTCACTGAACTCTGGGGCTGTCAGGGTTGATTTAATTGAGCTGAATTAAACTTAAGTCAGGAAACGAATGGAGACAGCGAGGGGGAAGAAAAAAAATCCATGACGTTGATCTATAAAACCTATTAGGCCCTTCGATTGGGATCACACGGCTTATTTTGCCGAGACAGCCGCGATCACACCGACACGTCGTTACACTTCCAAGGACTGAAGAAGCGGAGGCTGGCTGACACCTTACTCAGACCTCCAACCCACCTAGGGAGCTTTCATTTCCTTCAAGTGTTTCAAGCTATTTTTTTCTCTTTTTTTTGTCTGTTGTCACCATAAACAACGTTATGATGAACGTAAGCATAAAAACCCGAATGGAGGTGATGCTGTGAGGTTTGGAGGAGTTCGATGGTCTTGCTTTTTGCGATTCTCTGGCGCGTCCTCGGCTTGTGACATTCAACTTGCGTCAAAAACAGAAGGTGGCTTTAAAGATGACAAGCTGTTTCTGCTCTCTGAAAATGCTTCACCTTCAAATCGATGTCATGTGGAGCCTGACATTTGCCTTTGGATCAGCTTTGCCTGAACAAAGCAGCACTGATGTCTGTCTGCGTATATGATAACTGCCTGTAGCCATCCCATTCTTAAAAAACATTCAACCTCAAGCCAAAATCTCAGTGGAGACATAGCTTGAGCGCTTTTTCCGAGGCTGCTTTCCAGGTTCTGGTGGAATAAAATCAAATAAAAAAAACACCTTGTTGGCTCGTAAATCGCTGCAATAAACATCATGGAAATCGAAATGGCTAATTAGACAGTTTTGATTTATTAAATTCCATGTATTTCTGTACAAAGGGGCACCGAACTGGCATTCAAGGCCCCACCCACCACCTTGCATGTCAGCTCTAATCGGGTGCGAGCCTTCAGTCATGAAGGGAAAAATGTGAGCATTCATTTAAAAATGGGGCCGAACTGGCAGCTAATCCTTACCAGTGACCATGTGCCACAGAGATTATTGGGGCATATAGGTGTGTGTTCCCGCTTTGTAGCTGTTTGATGTCTTAGTCTCAACACCAATTGGAATTTTGACGTTATCAGCACTATTCGATGGAAAAAAACAAAACAAACGTTTTTATTCTTTCAGAAATGCTGTGAATCAGTGATATTTCTCAAGCTTTCCACAAGACAAAGCTACTCCTGGAGATAAAATAATACACTGCGAAATTGTATTAAAAAATAAATAAATCCTGCTCTTATTGTGACATGAGGGAGAAATAAACTGACACTGGTAGGCACGTGCTATGTGCAATAATCAAAAAGCACAATATTGTTAACGCAGACATGTCAAAATACGGCGCATTCCTTTTGGACAAATGTAGGTTAACTTGGTGGTCTCATGGCCGATATTTACTGTTTGATTAACAATTATTTGTGTTCGCAGATTTAACATGACCTGACGGGTATTGTATATAAACTCTCTAGCTGGAGTTAGTTAGCATTAGTAGCCAAAAGAGACTATATTTTTAGGAAAACAGTAGTGGGATAATGTTGTAAACTGTGGTAAAAGGTTAGACAATTATTATGACACGAAAATGTAATATCGGCACATGCCAATGGGATTGATGGATGGATGGAACGTGGACACGGCATTGATTTCGTCCCCGGCGTCATCTCCATTCCTGCTGCATAATTCTGTATAAACTCCGCTGATGTTCTTCCAGAGTGCTCATTGTTTTGGCTGTTGTATAATTGCAGCAGTCCAAGGCTAAAACAGTATGATTATGCTTTCTGCTTTCAGCGAGCTTGTTTCTAATGAGTGTGCATGTTTCCCACGGTTTTAAGCCATAATGGCTCTTTGCAGTAAATTGATTAACGTTAATTAGTGGACGCATTCTGTTTGTACTCAATTATGGCACATTCTCAGAGGCAGTGAGGTTTTACTTGTGTGTGAATGCTTGAAGTCTCTCTCTCTCTCTCTCTCTCTCTCTCCTGTCAATGGAGGTTCTATCTAAATAAAAACCCATCGGCCAGCCCCTGTAATGGCATCGCTAACATGTTTGTCATAGGATCTGCTTGTAAGCTTTGTTAACACTGGATTAGGCTATGTACACTGCCCATATCTCACACACACACACACACACAAAAAAACAGATATCACGGCGTAGAATCCATGGAGACCGTACGGCTTCCGGCGCATCTACTCTTCCTTCTCGTATTTACATGCCTCTCACTCGCGCGCATTAGATTTCCCCAAACTCTCCTCTGTAGGATCGGAGGCGAGATCATAATTAACGCTGCTTTTACCGTTCTACAAAAAAAAAAGCACCCACCTTTCTTTTTCTTTCTTTCCTTTAAAAATAAAATAAAATTCACAGCTTTTTTTTTCATTCATCTACCCTTTCTCTCCAAGCCTGTCTGATTAATCTGCACAGGAACTTCAGAACGTGGAAAAACGCTTTTTGGCCTCTTTTGAAAGGAGGCCGTCTGAAAGCAGCGAGTAATGAAAGTGAGCGAGATGTGAGGGTGTGCGCACTCTTGAGTTCACGCCGCTTCATACACACACACACACATACACACCACACTCCAGTATGTACCTTTGAATGCGGAATTCTCTTCAACAGGAAAGGAAGGCTGCGAACCGAGCAGCACTGAAGTTCGACCGGTGTAAGTTCGCCTTTTGGTCTGAGCAAACGCGTGTTAAAATAAATGTCTGGGAAAACTCGAACTCGATAACAGATCAGCTAGGAAAAGAGACTGTTATTATGTCAGTGACACAACACAGGTGCAACTAGGTCCTAAACTGCTCCCCTAAAAAATAGCCGTGTTGTTTTTCCTGAAGACAACTAATTCAAGTACGCGTGATGGCTCCATTGGTGTGTCGGTGAATGCTGTGTGATAGAGAGAACGTGTAAAATGCTTCCGCGTGGCCATGATAGAGGCAACACTGGATGAGTGCAAGCCGTGCAAGTGTCTTGTCTATGTATGTGTCTGGTTGTACGATTGCGTGTGCGCCCCTGTCCGCTCCCTGAGGGGAAAGACCGTAAGTGTGGAGGTTATCTTTCTTCACAGAGGGACTGACAGCGAATCACCTCCTCTGACAAATGGAGAGCGAATGACTAAAGAAAAAAACAATATCAGAGACTTGCCTTTTCTCTCTCCCTTTCTTTAATGTCCTATGAGTCACAGTTACCATGGGGTCTCTAAATTTTCGCCATCCCGAGCCGATTTCCCCCCCCTGTTCTCCTCCACAACCGGCCCGTCCACCTTCACACTCTAGCAAGCACGACTCGTAACCCCAGTCATCCCCCCGTTGAGCTGAATTCATTTCCATGTTTATTCTTTTCTGTCGCAGCAGCCTTTGATGTCGCCCCAGTCGCAGCATGGCAACCTCCTCGGCGTCAATCTCCCTCCGTCGAAATGGCTACAGATGCGTGTTAACACCGAGCCCCGCGCGTGTTTTCAGAGAGACGGGAGGGGAAAAGACAGCAAAAGGGAAAGAGTTACCTTTCAAGCGTACAGCTTGTCAGGTGGAAACAGATCAGCAGTTATTAGTCTAACATCTCATTAATCGAGCTCTGAGACAATGCTAAACGCGCCTGTCGACAGTTTTGTGTCTGGGAATCGAGGGATAGAGGAGAGGCGGGGGTGATTGTCGGGGAGACAGGCCGTTGTGTTGATTCTGCGCTGCTCACGGGGCGTCACAAGCTCGCCTGGCTTCCTCGCGTACAGGGGCACAGACAGGAAAAAGAACGACACACTCTTCTCCATAGAGGCAATTTTTCACGCTGACCTAGTGTGCTGTGACCGAATGATGCCGGAGCTGTCCAGCCGAGCCTCAATTTGAGGCTCGATTGCCACGGGGGCAATGCCAAGGGCAGTTTCTCGCTGTTACAATCCTAATAGAGGAGCTCGGAAATCGCTCTGCACAAATGGACCGCCATCAATGCCGCCATGAATGAATGGTCTGTTATTTCTAGCAAATGTCAATGACTTGTATATTTGCCCTTTAGATCACCCGGGACCGATTTTCCACATTCCTGCACGTGAGATTGACGGTTTTTGGCTGTTTTCGGTGCTGCTCGTGTTGCAATTTGTCCCCGTAGGCCAGATGTTAGCAGCTCTGGGCTAAGAGGGCATGTGATCGGCGCTCAGGTGAGGAACTGGAAAGCAAGTGATTTGACAGAGCTCTCGATGTGCGTGATGGACTCCCCACAGGGTTCGGCCTCCTTGGGTTGGCACCGCCCGCTGCCTGCAGTCCCAGCCCCCCTTGCTGAGATGCAGAGTTCAGCGTTCCCTGATTGACCGCGTCAGACAAAAAACCTTAGCAGGTCCGGCCTCTAACGAGCCACAACGTGATGCGCCAATCATCACCACTACCCACCTACACACGCACTCTGTCTTTTTTACTGTCTCTCTTTCTATCTCAGAATAAATTAGCAACTTTACGTACACAGGCTCAGCGGGGTCCTCGTAAAATTAGCATTAATGCATCCACTGCTTTTTAGTGTGATTAGATAGATGAGCGTCCTTTCTTTTTAGCGCTTCATCCCTGGATTGTCGCGTGCTTCTGAATGAGAGATTCGGTTATCCTCAGTGTAAATCCTGATGTCTGAGGAGCATAGAAGCGTGTTTTTTCCCTGCCAGCCTTCCGTCTTAAGACTACGAGCCGTCCAGCGTCTCTGCCTCCTGCGAATCTAACGCGCCAAGGAAACAACGGCGAGAATGACAAGGCCTCAAACGGCCGAGGCGCATTCCCTCTCTGTTGTCATCCGCCTGGAACGGTCTAATGTCGTCATGGTAATTGAGGGCGGGGGTGAGGGAGGGGGGCGTGTGGGACGCAGGTCACTTTTTTCCAAAGCGCTGCCTGAATCCTTGTGAAGGAACGATAAGGCTCGGCGGGCAGCCTTCGGCTCTGTGATGAATTGCCCACTTATCTGGCTCAGTCCAGAGAGGCTTTCTGAACGGCATGGATCCAGCACCAGGACCGAGCCACACATGCACACCTACCTAAAGACTCACCGATGTCACAAACACATACACTCATCAACCTGGAGCAGATTTGAATGGCAGACTGGGCTGACTGTAGCTATACCTACGACAGCACGATAACAACACACACACGCACTTTCATTCCTCTGCTTTATTTAATGCTGATTTGGTCATTTGGGTCTACGTGTTGCGGCCCCTCGTTGGCCTTTTATAAAACTGCACAGTGAAGGTCGATAGAAAGTAGACAGAGAAAGTGATTGTGGGAAGTTCAGCTGCACAGATGGGCAGATTTGATCTTAACTCTGTATGCGTTTCTTCCGCACTAGATGTTTCCTTTTGCTGTTATATGTACATTGCCCAAGGCAGATGCACACATGCATAAAGAAGCGCTTGCGGTTTGTATGTGTGTGTGCACTCCGCTACATTCTTTACAGAGGGAAATGTCTGTCTGTGTGTTAGGATGTGAAGCACTTTCTGCTTTAGCTAGGATGAATGTAAGACATTCATGATATCCCAGAGCTATACCAGCACCTAGCAGTCGTCTCTCAACAAGGCCTGTTGATTGTTAGTTATATCCAGCTAGCATGATAATCCCGATACATTTTATGTATAGATGCCATGATACCACTTTTTCTTTTCCGATGCCGATACAGAAACCTTAACATAATAAATAAAACGTCCCTGTATAAGGCTAGACAGAATCGAATTGAATTATTTCTTCTTCTTTTTTTTTTCCTCCAATATCCAGTCCAGCATTTTCTGCTGATATGGGCGTGATACCAATACTGGATATCGGATCGGTGCCATGTCTAGTTTTATGTGTACTATAGACGATAAGGCGAACGCTTAGACAGCTGGAGGAATGCTCACTGTTTTTAATTTTTTAAATTTTCACAGCAAAGACAGCCGATTCAGAAACCACTAGAACATTTGTTAAGAATCGGTTCACGTGAACAGGCCATAACGATTAAAAGGACCATAATCGGATTCTTCTCAGTCCATGCCAAGGGACGTCAATTTCCCATAGTTTGAATCCAGCATCTTTTTGAGAAACGTTTCCTGTCTCTCCATGTAACATTATTTATTTATTCCGCCTTTCCACCGTGGGCATGCTAAGCACTGGAGCTCAGTAATAGTAATGATAACGACGGATTATGGTCCCTCTAAGCCACGAGGCTGCAGTTTGACACGGAGCATGCACCGAAACGCCAGCATTTCAAATCGCCATGCTTAGTCTCCGCTGAATCTGCGGTTAGCGGTTAGTCTCTTCCTTTTGACTCCTCCTCCTCCAATCGTCTCCTTTTTTTCTTTATCTTGCCTCCGCTGTGCTGCTGCATTCTGCATGGGCGCTTTTGACTCCTGGCACGTGGCCATGGGCAGAGAGAGATGGTCTAATTGGAATCCAGGGGTTTCCGGAGAATCCCCCCTTCAACTCCCAACCCCCTCACGTCAAATAAAAGTAACAGATGTGCGTTTGATCGTGGAACAGACCCCAGAGCATGCCGGGCCTTCACACTCCACCTGCGGAGAAGGCTGAGACGATCCTCGGTACTGACTAGCGAGGAGCCTCGGAGACGTCCATTAGGCCCTTTTCAGTTTTATTACTAATGCAGTTCAAAGCGTCATAAAAGTAGCGCTGTATAGAATTGGTGCAGTCTTTTCAGGAAGTATGGCTCTGTAAATATAGATTTTTACAAGAATGAGGCGACCCCCACCCCCCCAACCTAATGTGTAGAGATTTTTTGTGTCCTGTTCTGTGTTATATGGGTCAGAGGGCAGACTTTCATCGGCTGGAAAAGTGTGGAAATCAGAGGAATAAAGCGAGAGAAGAGAACGCCACGGGCCATTACTACAGTACTGACAACTCCGACTTGGAGCTTGGAGAGCTCGAGGCCAAGTTTGTCACTGCACAGAGAGGAAAAAAAAGAAAGTGGAGAAAAGAGAAGAGCATGTAAATGCACCCTTTGGATGCAGTTTGCTTTGTTTGCCTCGCATCCTTTTGTTTTAACCAGACAGCCAGACAAGCAAACAGACAGACACACAGACAGACAATATATTCCCAGCTCTCCTTTCCACACACCAAAATCCCACCTTCCTGTTCACGGCCCATGTACTCCTCCATTGTTCTGCTTTGGAGCGCCAAGCGAGCGGCATCACTCAAGTATATTATCCCAAACCCATTACTGTCTCGCGGATCGCTTCTCTGAGCCATATTAAAGACTCCCCAGACAAAACTGCCTGTCATGTTAATCCAAGCTTTAATAAATAGGGGGCTGTGTTACTGTATTCAAATTGGAGCCTCCTGCGTTCCAGGCTGACAGAGAGGGACGAGCTATCAAAAGCGACTCGCGCTATGGCGAGGGGATGGTGGGGGGTGCGGAAATAATAAAGAAAGGTTTGACTGGCATTTATTCATTTCCATTGTGATGGAAAATGTCATATTATTGATACGGCCTTTGAAAGAGATTAAGGCTTAATCTGAGGGAAAACACAGACGGTGGGGGTGGCGGTGGGGGAGGTAGTAGTTTGGTTTAGCAGACGTAATTGAATTCGTCGCTCCTTCGCTTACGTAAGCCTTTAATGCAGTTTAGCCACATTGTGTGACGACAGATATGATCTCATCCAACAGTCTGGAGAGGCCCCAAAAGAGAGGGGTTTTGATTATTTTAGCTGTGATTAGAACTCAGAATGATTAAGATGATGGGACGTCTTTTAGTAAACCTTCCCCCTGGAGCTCCTGGATAATCGTGTAGCATGATTTATGAGTGTGGCATGCTAGCACGGTTTTATGGTGTTGGCTAAAAGGCGATAGAATGAAGCTTCGGGTCGGAGCGATTCCCCGAGAATGCCAAAGGCCCACGTCATTGAATCCGAACCCTCAGCCTCGCTATCACCTCAAATCACCATCTGAGGGAAGGGGGGGGAGTGAGAGTGAGAAAAGATGCGATTACTTTTTCCATTACATAGAAAATGACACTGCTCTCAAACTCGCTTTCTCCCTCGCTTACCTCTTTGGTTAGCTATCGATCGGGCAGCGGGAGTGGAGATCGGGTTTAACTGGCATCTCTGCCGCGGGAGACGGATGGGCCCGGACGCTCCAGGCAGAACTCTGAGTAAAAATAAGACTGAAGAGCGGTGGCAACGCTTGCGGCGGAGGCTGTTTTTTTTTTTCTTCCCTTAATGAAAACTGACATATTTATATTTATTTTAAATTAGAGTGATTGTGAGCCTGCCAGTGTCAGGAGCAACTTATTTACATACCAATTAGCAGATTTAATAAGCACTTTTTTTCCTGTTGATTAATGTAATTAGCATATACATAAACGGCTGTGTGGGGGAGAGCGGAGGGGGTAGAGAGGGTACGACGGGAGGAGGGGGAAGAACTGCAGTTGTAGATTGCTAAGGAAAGGAATAATGCTGATTTGCTTAGACAAAAAAAAAAAGGACGGCAGGCATCACTTTAAGGAAGCCATGTTTACGGGCCTGTCTTCTTAGCTTTAGGATTTCAATTACCTCTAATGCTAGAAACCATATTTCTGCATTTGCAGTACAGCGAGTGGGAGGAAGGGGATTGTGGGTAAGTGAGAGGGAGAGAGTGCATGTCTCAGAGGCATTCTCCTTCCTGACAATAAGCAGAGCCTCTCTGTAGACTGTGTGGCAGAGATGGATATGGCTACTACATTAAAGGCCTATTAATAAAACTCGGTTATAATAGACTGTCCCCTGCAGTGCTCTCTCTCTTTCTTTCCTTCTCTTTTTTTCTACTTTGCTCACACACACTGTGGTCAATGCGCACATATCTGTACTTAGTTGTCTCGTTGACCAGTGAGGGCCTCTGCAAACGGCCCTGTCTGTCATCCCTACGCTGCGCCCTAACCCCGTGCCCTGCTTTAACCTCCACATGTCCCCTTCATCTAATTGCGACTTGCTGAATATACCCCAGCCCCCCCTGGTGTCGTGTTCACAGTTGTCACGGCTTTGCCTGACATACGAAGGTCCCTTATACAATATGCATCAGCTCGTCCTTGCTCTGGTTGGTTGCGGCACCATGGGGCTCATGAATATTAACGGAGGACAGATTTAAGGAATTGCAGTCGTCGACAGTCTCTGTCGCCTGAATGGAAACGTTGGGTGACTCAGTCGCAGACCTCGGACTCCAAACAAATATCCAAGACCGCGTGCATGCCATTAGACGTTGAATATGTCTGAACACGAATACATCGTTTTTTATATTATAAGGCGAAATGCTTTTTATTCATGTCTTCCAAGCTTTCGGTGAACCTTTGCACGTAACGTTGTTTTGGAGCCTGTAATAATGACGCGGTGGACGTAGTGGGGCTTAGTTGAGAGCACCGGGTCATTTAGAAGTCATATCTACCCTGCATTTTCTCCAATCTCGTGTCAGACCCAGAGATGTAGTCACTTTGTTTATAACACAATTTCCTGGATGGCCTTCCCTCAGGAGAAGCTGAGTGCTTTCTGTTCAGGTTGACGTGTGTTGGGCCATTGAGGGGGATCGCCACCAACAGGGAAGAATATGTCAGGTTTCAAGAAACACACAAGGCCGATCCACACTGTTACTGGTCATCGAGCCCACGACCGACCTTGACGGAAATGATAGACATCCACTATAATCGATGTTTGAATCCACACAAGCGTTGAACGATGCACGTCTTTTTCCCCCACCTTCCATTTTTTGAAGTGTAAAGTCTGTATCATTGTGAACTATACCGTGCTACAATCCTCTTGCCCAGAAGCCTAGATGCAGAGCGACTGCTATTTTGTTAGATAACACCCAATGATACAACCCGATATCAGAGAAGGCGGAGGCAAAGAACACCACGATGCAAAACGGAGTCCTCTATTTGCTGATATTTAGCTGGGATACTTGGGCGGACGTTAGCTTGCTTATACCCTGGCTACATTTCAAAAACTCATTGCTTACTCGTAATTCGTATGAAAACAGCAAAATGTGCTGAATAAAGAACGAGAGACTCCAATCAGCAAAAGTAGTGTCAAAGGACGAGTAGCGTCTATAAAGCACTTCTCAGGAAAGGAAACAAGGCCAAACGCTTGACATGGGCTAAGACATAGCAGCATTTCACAGTGGATCACTGGGGAAAAAAAGTCCTATTTACTGATGAATCCAAGTTTGAGATTTATGGCAGTAACAGAAGGGTTTATGGGAGGAGACGAACAGAACAGAACAGTGAAACATGGTGGTGGATTTTCAATTTGCTCTCAGACTTTTGGACCCCACTGTACATCAGCATCTCTTGAGATCTAGCTGATACAAAGCATGTTCCCATATAAGTTTATGCAGTGTTAAAGAAGTAATGCAGGCAGTGACCTCGACTCTTCAGCAGGGGGAAAGAGTTGAGAGGAATTTCAGCGTTTCCCATAATCATGTTGGTTTCGGTCACTGCAAGCGATTTGGTCATCCACGCCGTGAGAACAGCGTCCCATCCAGACCTCTGTTCCCCCCCAGAGACAAACACAGGGAGAACACAGGGAGGGCTGTTGAAACATTTCCTGGAATTTGTTTCAGCAAGATTTAAGGATAAGGCGAAGTGGCGTGCAGGCGTGAAGCAGATGAGTCCAGCACAAACCGTAGATTTACTGTCCACCTGAAACACGCTGAAGAATTTTAATGCGACCCACTGAGCAGTCACAGCTTAGAGTGGACGGTTTTATCTTCTAAAGCAGACAGCAACTGCACACAGTCTTAACTACACCCCTCCCCACCACCACCAAAAAACAAAAATCAGTGAGCTAGTCCAATGGTCTGCATTGGTATTGTCCAGACTGAACCTCTGTCTGTATATGGGCCAAATACATAACACTAGGGAGCCAGGACGGTGTTTGTGAATTTTTTTTTATAGGTTTAGTCTGCGTTTGGGTGGCTATTTTTAGCTATGTCAATTTGGACGGATTGTGAAAAGTACACAACAGGAATGCTGAGGAACAGCAGCATGTTGTGCATGTAGCAGTTCGTATACAGTAGCTTTACTGCTTGAATTGTTGTCATTGGCTGTCCTGAAAGATCTTGCGCCCATAACATGGAAAGCAGCTGCACCCTGCGATGAGTGCCGGTTTATATGAACTCTTTAAGTCGAAGCTTCCAAAGCCTCACTCAGGCCGAAACAAGTCGGAAACTTTCTCTCTCTAACTTTTTCTCTCTTGCTCACTCCACCCCACCAACTCCTCGCTCTCTCCTCCTTTGTTTGGGTTTCTATCTCTATCTCTCTCTCTCTCCTTTTTGGCTAACAGGCTTGTGAATTTGTCCACAGCTGCCTGTCTGTTCCTGGTGCCATACTTGGTTGCGTTTTGAGCTCTGGTGCTGTTGAGCCCCCTGCACTGTCCCAGTGTGGCCCCACCAGCCTGCTCTGCTTCTCTTGCTTTTTCCAGCTGCACCGCTGACATCACTGGCCATGTGGGATGAGGGAGGCCTTGGAAAGAGGAGCACACTTGGCTGTAACTCGGCAGCTGGACAATGCAGCCAGTGTCCTCTGAAAGGGCCAGCTGGAGTGGAACTTCAAATACCCTCTCCAACTTTTTCCCATTTGCTTATTTCCTTACTTCTGCTGCACCACTTTCTCTCATTCTGCTTCCCTTTCTCGCTTTGTCTTTGTCTTTCTTTCTCCCTTAATATCTCTTTTGCGTTCTCTTTTCCTCTCTGTATATGTTCTCTCTCAGCAGGCCTCAGTTTATGCCTTGCTCTGAGATTGCTTTTGTCCCGCTCTCCTGCTTACTCAGCAGCACCTCTGCATTGTTTAATCGGAGGCCTGTAATGGCTCTGGACACTGAGCCAGGTGTTCTCTACTGACTGAGGTGAAGGAATTGCTGTCTCCTGAAAGTAATGTTTAATTGTAATGCTCCTATGGGTTTTCAGTTTATTTTGTGTAATATTACTTGGTGTTGTGTTTATTTCTTTTCACTTTGTCATGTTGCTTTCCTAAACACACAATCACAAATCGTAGCGATAATGCTTTCCAAATGTAACATCTGTTCTACCAGTGTTAACTTTTGTCAACAGAATTACTGACAAATATTCTTGTTGGCTAAGGGTTTTTAAATTCTGCATATTGACGCACTAAAAACGCTCCATAAAGTTGGCACCCTGTTTAGTCGGAAAACAAATGTATTTCTGTTCGTTTGCACTGCGTTTGTACCGTAAACACACTGTTTGTGCTGGTACGGTGTTTGTACAGTTTTGACAAATGAAACTTGACATTTTATGACGCCACTCAGCAACCCGTCAATTTTCAGATCGCAGCACAGACAAACCAAAGTGTTTGGGTGCGATTTTGACTTTTAAGCAGTGCTGAGTGGCATTTACAGGTCAAAGTTCAGTGTTTCATAAAACAAAAAAACAACAAAAAAAAGATTTTTATAGCACAAATTAATAGAAACGCTTTTATTAATTTTCTGATCAAACAGGGTGCTGACTTCACACAGGCCGTGTGTGCGTGTCCGTGTGTTCCTGTACTTGTATCTTACTGAGGACCGAATGTCCTCACAAGGATAGGAACATCTGACTTTTTGGCTCAACTGAGGACATTTGGTTGGTCCTCACTAGAAGAACTGCTTTTCTTTTTTTTTTTTACAAAAACTGCAACTTTTATTTAAAAAAACTAAAAGAGCCAAAAGGTTTGCTTTTGGTTACTGAGGTTAAGGTTAGGTTTAGGTGTAGGCATAGCATTAATTAGCTACAGTTATCATTATGTCAATGGAGGTGTGTGTGTGTGTGTGTGTGTGTGTGTGACATTATTTCCTGCGCTGAAAGGAGAGTTTGTGATGGCAGGCTATACTGGCTGTGTGAACCTTAAACAGAAGGAAAGCTTATTTTGGTGTGTGCAACAGCCATCGTGTTAATAAATGTTGTGTTTGAAATTGTTTAGTTCCAGTTTGTTGTGTTACAGTTTGATAAAGAGTGAAGTCAAATCCAGTAAAATGGACTACAATAAATCAATATGACATGACTAAAGATTGACTGGCTAAAATTTTAAGGTCTTTTCCCTAAAAAGCCCTTAAAGACTAAAAGTCTGCACAGTTTTTGCACAGTTTTTTGAATTACTCAGTGTTCCACTGTCCGTTCCTCTTCCCTCAGAGTGGATTATGGTCGTAAATATTTCCCCTCGTCGTGGTCAGATGAATGTGCTTGTTAATGATACTGCTCCGGCTCTTTTAGCCTTCGTACTAAACCAACCACTTGTTAATCACTTTTATATTGTCGCTCGTCACATAAAAGCCGCCCATATGGGTCATCAAATACATTGTCAGAGACATCAAATCGGAGCTGAATTGCAGTTTTATAGCATAAGCTTGCTGGGACTGTGATTGATGTCTGGACACACGGTCTCTTGGAGAGCGAGAGAGAGCGATAGTTTGCTTTGATAGTGCTCTCTGGCACTGCTCTTCTTAATAGTTATGGCTGGAATGCAAGGATGGCCTTCTGTTGCCTTCCTATTGTTTCTGCAGTCTTTTACGTCCTGTGTCATACCTGTACGTAAGGGTTATGAGTAGATGCTGCAGCTCCTGTGTGAAAGGCCTACAGAAATTAGCAAATCAGTTACTTTCTTTCTCAGTAAAGATCTAGAGTGTGAGATTGAGAGTAACAGTTCACCCTCAGCACTGCTAGCATTATAACACTTCAGAGTGTTATTTCATCCTGTGTGTGTGTGTGTGTGTATATGGGCATGTTTACTGTGGTCTGTGTTGCCCTCTGCAGGACCCTCTGGACACTACGCGCTCTGTGATAGTCATCCGCTCGCTGGTGGCCGGAGGTGTGGCTGAGTGTCACGGCTGCCTGCTGCCTGGAGATCAGCTGGTTTTTGTCAATGACACCTACCTGGACATGTGCTCTCTGGCCCAGGCTGTAGACGTCCTCAAGGCTGCGCCGTTGGGCACGGTCTACCTGGGCATCAGGAAACCTCTGGGGGTAAGCCTTTAGTCAGAGAGAGTTATGGTTTATCTCTGTGCAGTCAGTAACATGTGCAACTGATTGTTTCTTTAATATTGAAATTACCCAGATTGGACGCCTTTTCTATCAGTTTTGGCAAAGACAGTAACTTATCTGAACAGTTAAAGCTGATCCGGAACATGGAGGAGGTATTTCATCTTACAGGGTTCATTATATGAGGTGGTTATAATAAAAGTATAAATTGTGGGTATATATTCATATTTTTATGATACTTCTGGGACACCCTGTAATAATGTGATAGGGCAGTCAAAAATTTCACATTTGAAAGAGTGCTCTCGGCCGCCTGTAAGATCAATTGCAGTTAAAACCATAACAAACATTCCCCTGTCCCCCAACTGATCCCCCCACTCTGTTAAAACTATGCATGCCTCAGGAGTTGCCTTTATGGAAAAGAGGCAGAGCTAAGCAGCTCTGTTTTGTCTTGGGGCGGAGCTAATTTCTGGGCCAGAAAAATGTAATCAGAAGCCTGAAACAAAGACCTTAAAGACATTCATTGTGTGGTAATATTGTGAATCAGTTTAGGGTAACTGAAGTTATATGATTATTATAGGTCTAGAAACACCTATACTTTATGCACAAGTATCAACAACTTCTTGCTTATGTTGCTCTATTGCATTATTAATCAGTGAAAGTAACAGACCTCAAAAAATCCACCCCATCACCCAGGGGACTGTTAAAATAGAGTTGAGGTCGATGCAGGTTCTTGCTTTAGACGATTACAGGACATTTAAAAAATAATTGTAATGAGTAACCATGAATTTTGGAAGCGGTCTTTCAACATTTGTCAGCGATCAGATTCTCAAACCTTGCTGTCGTTCATGACTAAAGCCTAAAGGACATTACAAATGAAGGAGTGTCCTTTTTAAAATTTAAATTGAAAGATCGTTTTTGTAGTTTTCTTTTCACCATGTTAAAAACCTGACTGGGCACTTAAAGACAGCTCATACTTGTGATCTTCATGTTAAAATGGCTACTGACAGACTCCTAATTTATCTATCCCTGTCAATATCTAGCATAAGTCTATAGGCTACATTTGTTTTTTTAAATAGGCTATAGCTTGTGTAGCTAGCTAATTCCTTGACAGTTTTGAATCGTATGCTGCTAATTTTCGAATTGGTAACCTTCTCTCTGCAGTGCTGTGACCCTCCAGGATTGGAGTTTGACACTCCTGCATTAAATAAAATATATATATTTGGTGTAGTAAGCCCTTGATGGTGGGCGTAATGGACTTTAATATCAACTTTATGGCCAGTTGTAGCTGCCGCTGGCAAGATGCTTGAGATACTATGGTTCAAGTAGGTTATGACCGTGCTGAGTGCTTTTGCGAATCCGGCCCTGGCATAACTTGTGTAACGAATCGCAAACCTTGAAATTCGTCCCAGTGAGCGCCTTTGTAACTTGCTGCATGGATGGATCCCATTAAACGAGAGGCCAATACAGTAGAATGTTTGGAAAAAGCTTTTAAAATAAGTGGACCCATTTCAAAGATAGCTATTTGAACAAACCATGCTAAGGTGTATTACAGTGAAGAACAGACTCAAAGATGGACACCGAGAGCTGTCACCACCTCTGACGACGCGAGTAACACTACAGAGGTAGAAAACTAATCAGACCGCTAGCTAACTAACCCATCATGCACATTAAGAATATTGACAATAGCCAAA
The DNA here is from genome assembly GCA_028565825.1 of Olivaichthys viedmensis. Lineage (NCBI taxonomy): Eukaryota > Metazoa > Chordata > Actinopteri > Siluriformes > Diplomystidae > Olivaichthys > Olivaichthys viedmensis. The sequence goes on from JAOUQW010000009.1 coordinate 12,427,727, forward strand.
AGGTTTGTTGCGACATTGTGTGATTTGTTCTTTTATAACTTGTCACAACTGTCCCTAATACAAAATCCCACCATTTCTTGTTCGGTTTGCTTCAGGGTGATATAGATTTCTCTCCGTGTCTATTTCAGGACAGTCGAGATAAAAAAGATTTCAAGCTCTGAATTAATAGTTGAAATGGTAATAATAAATGGTCAATAACAATAATATGAAGACTGAAGACCCACCTCTTCACTAATCGTTTAATCGAGCGCTAAATCACCAAAAAACAAAACTTTCACACTCTTCTGTGACTTTCTGTACTAACTCTCTTACTAACTACTCTCTAACAGGGTTTTAGCTTTACGGTATCCCGAGACCATGGCCTATTTGTACTAGCGCGAGGTGTTTTTTTTTTGTTTTTTTTTAATGGAGACTACAAAGCACTTCTGTAAGTCGCTCTGGATAAGGGTGTCTGCTAAATGCTGTAAATGTAAATAATAAAATTGTAGCAACTGTTTAAGGAACTGCCTTATTACTTCTGGGACATCCTGTATTTTGCTCTAGGTTATTAAACAAATGAATTGAGTGTCCATGTGAAATAATGTTTTGTTGTGTTCACGAGGTTATGTAATGTGTAATGAGGGTGTTTCAGATTGAGTGAACAGCCAGCCAGGTGGAAATATGGTTACGTCATCCACACTATAAGCTAAAATCAGCAGCCTTGCCATTTGCTTTGACGCATCATGACCAAGCCATGGCACAGGCTTCAATACAAAGACTGCATTCTATCATTTCCAGTAGTGCTGCCTGTGCACTGGCCCATGTTCTGGTGTGTTGTCTGAGTTTCAGTGACTTCGCTTCTCTGTGAATCTCTTGGTAATGAATATGGATGCAAACTTTGCTTAACTCCTTTTTGTGGCATTTTCTTTTATATGTTTGACCCCAGGCGGAGGAGAGGAGCAGTCTGGAGCAGCCTGCCGATCACGAGGAGCAAGAACAGACCCCTACCCATCCTCAGCTACCTGTGCTTGAGGTACTGGGCACTTTAGCTAGCACTCACTTTAGCTAGCACTTATGATTGATCATAGTAGGCTAAAACCTTTTAATCATTGTGCCGTCTACTGTCTGCACATTTTGTTCATTACTCAGGGTAGAAAGTTCAGGTACATGATGAATGGCACTTACAATGTATTAGAACACTCAGTCCGTCCCATACGTGCTAGCCTACTGGACTCGCCAAATGCAAAAACCTGGCACTTGAGTGGAGACTGTTAAGGAAGAGGAAGAAAAATAATGGAGAGGGAGGAAGGTTTGCCTGAGAGAGGTGAACGAATAGAAAGAGAGCATTGACCGAGAGGGCACAGACCAAGCAACTAGTCCTCAAGAAGAGGAACTTTTAGAGGTGATGCCCAGCTCACTCTCTCTGAGCTTTTCAGATGCCTGACCGTGTTATCCTTGAATTTTTTTAGCAAAGATGTAGTTGAAGCACCCGAGTCAAGTGCTGCCGTAAATCTACCCAAAACGAGACTAATTGCGCCATTAAGATTTTAGACCCTGCACATTTTTCATGGTAAATTGGTTCTGGGCTCTACGAGGGGAGGGGTATGAAAGGTGCTGAATCGGCTGATCGGAGCAGCGCAGGGAAAAGTGCACTTTCAGCTCTTATGATCTTTCAAAGAGTGTATATGTGCACGTGTTGGGCAAAAGAGGACAAGCAGGAACCTTGTTGTTGAGATGAATGCTTGCTTTGTATGTGACCGTGAGAAAGATTGCCTCCTCTTGTTTGTCTGTCTTTACTGTGATCAGAATTTTCTGATACAGACAATAAGAACAGGGAGGAATAAAGGCAGAAGAAGATGTGAGCTTCAGTGACATGAAACTTCCTTTAGATATGCAGGAAACATAAAATGAAGCCCTGCCCAAAATGGAGTTTCGTCGCAGTGCTTCAGCAGTAGATTGACGTGAGCATGGGAGGCCCGCTCGTTAGTGCCATGGGAAGCCCGCTCTTTGGTGCCCTGGGACCCTCACTGCTTTGCACCCTAGGAAACACTCCAGATCTATATTCGTTAAGGCAAAGCATGTCCCAGTTTCTTGTGTTGCTCAAGAAACCCTCAGCGGCTGGTACATCGGTTGGGGCCACATAAACTGGTGGAAACAGCGCTCTAGGGTCCCTGAGCTCAGCCCCCCACTTATTCCTGTCTACCTGTGTCTGTTGGCCTCTCTTCATCTACTGAAACTGTTAGCTTGAAATAAAATAGCATAAACTGTTTTCATTTTGTGCACACAGTTTGTCATTTTTGTGGCTTCCAAAAAAACTTTATTTGCAGCAACCTCAGACACAAACACCTCTAACTCAGCTTCACTGATTTTTAATATATATATTTTTTAATATCCCTCTCCATTTACTTGTTTCCTTGCATGACTGTTGCCTGCTAAATGCTTTCCTTTTATTGGCTCAAAATTGCAACACCTGCATAAATTACGGCGTGTTTTATGTAAATGAGATGTATTGGGGCATGTTGTATGCATCTGGAGTGTAAATAAGGGACCGGCTTGTTTCCATGTAGCTGAATTCATCAATTGCTCTCAAATCACAGCTCATTTTGATGTCGTCTCATTTTGATGTCGTACGACAGTTTCATAAATCAGACGCGGATTTGTTTGTACGTCAGTCTGTGCGTTCAAATCTGCACTCAGTTCTACGCAACTTTGATTAATAAGGGCCATTTATAGACATTGATAGTAAGATTACTTTTCCAGATAAAATTCCTCATTCAGCTGTCTCTGCAGATATTTGATTGGCTCGAATTAAGTGTCTGTTTGAGACATCTCCTTCTCTCTAACCCTAATAGGAGCTCTTCATACTTCATCAGATTCTATTGCAGAGAGTCTGTGTATCCAGGCGATGGAATTGCTTGGAAAAATAGCCTGAACCTCTTTATTTGTTTGTTTGTCTTTTTGTATGCAGCAGGGATTTGGGCGAGGCTCGGTCCTTCTGGATGACCTCGATGAGGAGCCAGAGCTGATTTTGGAAAGTACCCCGCGTTACGCCACTCCTCTAATCCCAACAGAGCTGCTAACAGGCCTGGAGAGAGAGATGGCTGTGGATGAGGAGGAGGAGGAGGAAGAAGAAGAGGAGAGGAGAAGGAGTTTGAGAAGTGACCGGGAGAGTCCACTGTTGTACCACAGGATAGAGTCACCTTTCAGGGAAGAGGAAGTTGTGTCAAACCCCTACGAGATCTTTACCCAGTCTGAAATACAACAGCAGGTAAGATTGTGTGTGAGCTGGAGAACTAGCTAGCTTTTTATGTGCAACATAGAAAAACCCTACTGTGAATTGCATTGTATTAAAATTCAGAGAAGAGATATTTCTGATATAATTCTATTGAAAATATATAGAGAGCGCTTTTGTTCCAGGAGGTCTGCCGACTAGGGGGTAGCTGTAATCCTAAAATGAAGACTATCCTGTGCTCATCCCAGGACTCTTATTTACAATATGCTCATACCAAACATCCTTTAAGCACATTAGTACTGTTTGTCTTTTCTCTATATCACTGTACACTGATTTATAATCTCGCTATCGGGTGACCCTCAGAAAAGGATGGGTTCCCTTTTGATTCTGGTTCCTCTCAATTTCTTCCTCAAGTTTTCCTTGCCACTGTCTCCTCTAGATCTAGATCTGTAGATGGATCTACATCCAGATTTCTGTCAAGCTGTTTTGTGACAATGTCTATTGTTAAAAGCGCTATACAAATAAAATTGAATTGAATTTTATCTCTCCTTCTAAGAGGATCTGATGTATAAAAGATGCATTTAAAACAACCAACTATTCAATACGACATGATTTTGAGCTGTTTTAAGGTGAGAAGATTCAGTGCAATACGTTGCAGTACAAAGTGATTCAGTATTGTTCACATAGTTTGGTTTTAATCAGAATAAAGTGTTAGCACAACGGGGTGGAGGAATGGGGTGCCATGCCTCCATCACCGGGACTGACGGGTACAGAGGCCACGCCTCCTTTACTGGGACTGACCGGCATAGAGAAGCATAGATGGAGAGAAAGAGAAAACTTATTTGATGAGGTTTCTAAGTAATAGTACACTAGTAATAAAAGGTGACGTGCGTGTGGTATTGGATTCATATTCAGTCGTTTATTCTTGCAAACTTTTAGCCTATTACTTAGCTGTTCTGCACTCGTATTGTAATTATTGAGTCCAGTGCACTGATACTGCTGATCACATGGACCAGTGTTGTGTATTGCATGATTCCAGCATGTCAACATGGTTATGACCAAATGTGTTGTGTCTTTCTTTTCTTTGCTTTTTTTTTTTCGTCTCTTGTATGGCTTCTGTATGTGGAGGATGAGGAGGCTGCAAATGAAGAGGACTTTAGAACAGAACTGGAGTCAAGCACAAACCTTTATCAGCATCCCCTGAGTGAGTGTGTCTGTCTAATTCCAGTGATTGAGTTGTGTGTGTTTCTTATGTGACTTGTAGCTTTGTGTTTGCATTTGTGTGCTTTACACTTTAATACTAGTAGATTGATGCATTCTTCATGGGGATTTAGCTGGAGACTTGCAGTAGCCCACACAAGGAAGCAACATTCTCAAACAATCCATGTGGATATGAGACAGAAATAACAGTGAATATTTTAGCTTGTGTAGTTATAGTTGTCTCCCAGTCAGTCAAGGCCCTTTGATATATGAGGAACTGAGGTAGGCTCATAAACATTGGCCAGCCTGTTTTGCTTCAGTTTCACCAACTCCGAGAGCTGATGAGTGGTCTAGCTGAGTGATCAGGCTCGATCGTTTTCCTTTTAATCAGCCTGCGTTGTATTTAACAGCTTTGGCAGTATGAACATGTCTTAACCCAGATAGACCACTCATCAGGCTTGTTCCACCAGTCTTATAAAGATCTTATAATGGCTTGTAATTCTACATTTTTCTAAATCTCCTCCTTTAGCTTTAATGACAAGCTGACATATTCAAGGCTTCTTTCATGACATTTCAGCAAGTGTGTTGCTGGTATAGAATTACAAGCCATTATAAGATCTTTATAAGACTGGTGGAACAAGCTTTTCTCACTGAGCGCTCAAGTTCATCCCATCGGAGCTCAATTAGTGGGAGATCTGGTGACCGTGAGGGCCACAACATTTTCCCTAGTACACTTCGATTAGATTCCAGTAAGCCTTGTTGTGTTGTGATCAGCGGTTAAATTGGGATTTAAAAGGTGGGGGAGCCCTACTATGTGTGCTAACAATGTGAGAACAGTACAGTTTAATGTATGTTATTATAAGGAGTTCTCAACATTTATATCAGGGAAATGTGATTAAAACGATATTTCGATATATTAGTTTCTGTAATAAAGGAGTAATTTAACTGACTAGGGTTTGGTGGTCAGACCTTACGTCTTCAATGTTCCCTGTTTGTTCATTTTGGCGTCAAAATGATATTGAAATATCTTCTGATTCTTTTCTGGCAAAGATACATGATACCTACTAGCCTATAAACTAGCATAATCTGTCACGCGAGCGCAGCGTCACGCGCTCATTGTTGACCTTGTCTGTTCCCTGTCACGTGCCGTAAGTGTTTCCACCTGTTCCCTGTTTGTTTCCTCGTTAGTCATTGTATAAAATAACCCTCGTGTGCCTGTCTACTTTGTCCTTGATGGTCTATGTGTCATGTTGGGTTACTTCCGTGTTGGTTTGCGCGTTTAAATAACTGATTAATGTTGATCCGCTCGCGCTTGTGTCCTGTCTCCGCCACGAAACGTGACAAAATCGAACACATTTAATTATCGGTGTATTTATGTAGCAGTATTTATATTGCATTGACTGAAGGAAAGCATTTTACAATTTAAAATATATATATATTTCTCTTTAAAACAGTGTGAAACTTTATTTTATTATTATTATTATTGTCATTGTCATGTTGTTTTCATTAAATCCTAGTACCGAAGCTCAGCTCCGCTTGGCGTTCACATAAACCAAAGGTGCAGGAGCTCAGCTCCCCTAACCCCTCCCGGTTGTGATGCTTGTTGACAGTTGGATTTGACTCTAAAATATTTTTGAAACTTTAAAAACCACTGCTTTCATACATTAGTGAATACACACACGTTCTGGTTTGTAGCTGATGACCATTGTCCGTTTGTTGATCCAAAAACAGACACACCAACGGACAATTGGACATCTGCTATTGGGCTGTTCAACACACCCACTGTGAATGTGGACATCAGTGTGGTTCCAGAGTAAATCCTAAATCCTCTGTTTAGTGACTAATGTGCAGCACATGGTCATTTAGTGTGCACTACATTACACTACATCATGCACTACATTAAACATCACAAATACTTTACAATTACATTACAATTGGACATTTTTTTGTATTTATTATATGTTCTACTTCCTACTTATGTATTACTTATTCTTGCTCACTGTCCATGCAATGTGCTTTGTTCTTTGCTGTTGTAACAAGCCAATATGTCTATCCAGGACTGCAGGAACAAGGGTGCTAAGGTTGCTACAGCACCCCCTAGTGGACCACAGTGCAAATGACGTTTTACTGATTGTTGAATTTGATGAGTGAATGAAATTTTTGTTTGATAAATTCTATCTATAGAAGAAAAATGTGTGTGCTTTGTTCGATTCAAAATCAAGAACTTCCGGTCAAGATAGCTTGAAAGTTGTAAGGGAACTACATAGCGAACACAACAAATTGCAGAAATGAAGAGAAGCTTTCTTCATGTTTGGACTCTTCTAATAGAAGGTCAAACTTATTTGCCTATTAAAGTGAGTGACAAAGGTTCTAAATTCTGAAACTTGGGCATTAGGCATTCAAATGTGAAAGGACTTTCTTTGTTAAGCCACTAAACTAGAAAAAAAAACAAAAAAACATGCAACATTTTTTTTTTTGTAAATAAAGTTAAAATTAATTCTATTTTTTTTTTTTTTTTTTAATCTGTTTATAACTACTGCCAGTAACACCACAGTGAGTATAAACCCCATCACCCCCGGTTGTGTACCTGTAACCCTGTAGCCACAGCCTCCACACTCTCCCAGTCCCACGTGCGCTTCTCAGAGATGACGCCCACCTTCACCAGCAAGGCAATGAGCACGGCCTGCCTGCAGGGGGCGACAGAGATGGGAGAATGAACTACAGCGCCCAAGCTGAAGTTCAAGTTCAAGTTCAAGTTCAAGTTCAAGTTCAAGTTCAAGTTCAAGTAGGTTTTTATTGCCATTTCTCCATATACCTCGTATACATTGAAATGAAATGTCGTTTCTACAGGACCATGGTGCAACACGCAACGATACA
>JAOUQW010000009.1:12456988-12470451 GCA_028565825.1 Olivaichthys viedmensis
CCTGATCGTGCTTTGGATACGACTGATCCAGTTTCAGCAAAGCGTTTTAGAGTGCCGTACAGTGGCAATGAAAAAAAGGATTTTCAATGTGGTCTCAGATTTTTGGACCCCCACTGTGTATGTGTGTGTGTGTGTGTATATATATATATATATAGTAGATTAAATTCAAAAAAGAAAAAAAGGGCCCAGAACGGAGCCTGGGGGACTCATGGAATTGCATCATAGCCTGGAAACACAAGTACCCAGCGCAACATAATATTTACAAAAACTTAACAAGGATCAGAAACACTGTACGATTTTGCCAGTGGCCAACCCTGTTCGATAAAAAGTCAAGTAAAATCTCGTGTTCAACTGTATCAAAGGCAGCACTGAGATCTGAGAGAATCATAATAGACAGGTTACCCGAGGCACTATCATCTCTAAAATTATTTAAAACCTTGAGAAGTGCTACGGTAGGCATGAGAAACCAGGCTTAAACGTTTCATTAGGATTATTTGTGTTGGGAGAATTGTGTAACTGGATGAACACTGGCTAGAAATAGGTCTGTAGTTTCTGATGGTGTCCAAGCTAGGTTTTTTTTGGGTTTTTTTCCTCAGCAGAAGCCTGACAATAGTTATTATTATGAGAACTAATGGATAAATTTGATGTTTCAGTGATTTGAAGATGTTCAGAACATCAGCTGAGAATGTAGTGAAAAAAAAAAAAAAATCAAGAGGACAACTCTATGATTAAGACTCTTTAGTTTCTCTTCCTGTTTTTCATTATATGCCCACGCTTTTAACGGTCTCTGAATCTGAATCTGTCTCATTGTGTCTCTCTCTCTCTGTGACTGTCTCTAAGCCACTCTCTCCTTACTGTCAGTGTAGTAGGAATTGAAGGCTCAGACAGTGGGAGGAGTTCCGTCACATTACACCCTCCTCCCTCTCAAACCGCTTTTCACCGCAGTGTTTAAGGCGCCGCTAATTATACAGGTTTGCAATTTACGTGCGCTCTGCTCGCAAGCCTTAATTATTTGCGTCGAGTGAGTGTGTGTGTATCACTGTGAATGGGAAGGGGGCAGTGTTTCAGCCTCGGTGTAATTAGCTGCTAATACTCAATGTCGCAAGCTCAAAAGCACCACTTTAGCCGCTTAAAGGGACAACAGGGTCTCGTCCGGCCGACTCTGCGGATGAGTGTTTTGAAGAGGCACATGGCCATCAGGAATTTATTTTATTTATTTATTTATTTTACGCAGTGTAATGGCCTTGTTATGGAGTACCTTTTGAAAAGAGTGAGCGAGTTGCATTAAGTCCAAAAGTGCAGTGGTTATCAGATGCTATGGAAGACCAAGCTTTCAGAATCCATAAACAGGCAACTCTCATCACATAGAGGAAGATATCAATGATGTGTCTTATGATGGCTCTGTGACTTGCGCCAAATTTGGCCAAACTGATATTCAGATGAAACATCAATTTCCTCAATAGCTGCTGGCTAAAAACGGCATGATGTCCTCATCACAGAATCCTCGCCGATGGAGAGAGAGAATCGTGTGTGTGTGTGGGGGGGGCGTTGGCCGGGGGGGGGGGGCATTAGTGTTTCGCCTGCTTGCTCATTGCACCTTTTAAGGGTCTTTATAAAAAAAAAACATCTCGGAGGCTGAATTTGCTGGATGGCCTTTACGTTGGCACATTGCACAGGCTTAAGTATCTCCCGCACAAGGTATAAATCTTACAGGAATGATAGGCAGTGGCCTTTCACAGTGTGATTTAATGAGGCAAGGCAATACACATAAGACTTCCAACATTGAGTAACAATACTTCACTTTTTAGCACCCACATCACCATATTACTACCACATTTTACAATTCATTTTATATCTTTCGTTTTTTACACAACTGTACATGTACCATAACCGGATAGAGAAGTGCTGCCCAGAAAACAGCAAACACCACAGACCTAACAGCTCGAAGAAGAGCACGTTATGTGCAATTTGTTAATATCGACCAGTAAAGTGACTGTTTAAAAATAAATAAATAAATAAATAAAACAGAAACAAAAAAAACCCCAGGATGTTTGAATTTTATGTCACTGCCTTCTTTATCAACATCATGTATTTGGGAAGAAATCCGGTTATTGACTGACTCTTGTATTCCCAGAGTTTTTCCATTATCTGATGACTTAAGTGTATCCTAATGCAGTAAATGCATTTTTGTTTGTGTTGGGGCAAAAAAAAAAGAAAAAAAAAGGGCCAAGCTAAAAAAGTGCATGAAATTTAGTATTTTAAGTTTAACCCCCATTGAGAACATCTGGTCCCACATTAACCACAAATGATATGGACAAAAGTTTTCCACTGCTGACCATCTGGGAGGCCATTAAAACTGAAAAAGTCTGTTCCGTATTTACTTGTAATGTTGCATGCTGCTTCAATCATTGCTTTTTATTCATTGCTAAATGAAACGTACTAAATGTCATGCACTTTTTTGTCTGGCCCATTTTTTAGCCATTTATGATTTCTATTTGTTCATCACATTATTTATTTTTTTGTTCTTCTTGAACTTGGTAGCTCAAAACGATGGGTGGGCGTTGCCATTTTGACAGCATTTCAGAAATAAACACACTGAGCGTCAACATTTGCTTTGGTAGCTTGTGTCCTGAGCAGTATCCCAGATTGTCAGAACACTGGCGAGCTCCCATCAGACTGAGCTGAACTGCACTGCTAAAGGTGAGAAATGCAGTTGCCCGTTTGATCCTCTCACACTGCTGACATTTAACGCTTCCGATCTGCTGATGCACGGAGGCAACGCTACGTCTTAAAGTACAGAGAGAGCGGAAGTTGACTGATTTCACTCCACTCTCTCCCTCTCCCTCTCCCTCTCTCCGCTACTGCTTTTTCTCCAACTTTCTCTTTTCCTCCCAACTGCTTTTAACCTCCTTTGCCCAAAATTGCACCCATCATCGTAGCACACGCAGGCATTCCTCCAGTCCTCAGAGGTGCGCTTAAGCGCTTAAACCTCTGTCTCAGCCCGCTAGTATTAGGCTGTATTTAAACAATGTGGGGTCAAGCTGGTCAGGCAATAATTTCACGATTCTTACTTACTTAGTGGATCTTGTAGAGCTCTGAAATGAAAAAGCTCCTGTCTATTTCTCGACCTTTTTTAAAATCTCCTTCTTCGAAGAGTTACAATTTTTGGAGTTATTATAAATTAAGTTGGAGCTGGGCGACTTTTAGATTTAATTTTTTTTTTTTTATTGATACTGTCGGGCAGTTCACATGACGGTTCAAATTTAAATAAATAAAAAATCTAAATTCTTTGTGTGATGCCTTATGTTTGTAAAATACTCCAGTAACTTGTGTGCTTGAAATTTGTCAAAACAAAAGAGTTTTTTTTATTTTATAAAAAGATGCAGTGTATACTGTGATGTATATCTTTAGCATCCAATAGTTGAAAATATCATGATATAAATTTTTGGTTATATCGCCCAAACCTATCGCCCAGCTCTAATTTAAGTGTAAACATGGTTGATAATAGATCAAATTAAACCTTTCCGTAGGTACATTATGGACCTTCTAAAAGATACCCAGCTAAAAATGGTGTTCATTCCTCTAGGACACGAATCATTATGCTATAATGTCAGGCTTTTGAATTACAGTAGACTTTATATGGTGGTTTTAAGCAATATATTTGCCATTAAAGGCCATAAAAAGCCATTTTTTAAAAAACATGATCAGCCGATACTGTTGATGTGCCATTATCACCAAGTTCAGGTTTATTTTCCCATTTATCACTTAGTGTCTAGACAGCTTGATGGAACATAATAAATGGTGTATTTTAAAATATGCCCAAAAGCAGGGCAGGTCATTATGCATTACAGGTGTGTGTGGGGTGTGTTGGGTGTGGTGTGGGGTGTGTGTGGGGTGTGGGGTGTGTTTGTAAGGGGGGCCATTTAGACACAGGGAAAATTCGCACCCATGCAGACCCGTGAGGAGTTTTGAAAAAAACACACACAGGGACACACACTTATCTCAGAATAATCCAAGGTGAGACGCGCTGTGTTGAGACCACCTGTGGGGCCTGATGGAGTGGTGTCCATGGCGACCAGGCACTCTGATTGGTAGAGCACTTCAAAGAGTCACATGTTTTTGCTCTTTTCCTCTTGAAGTGTGTGTGTGTGTGTGTGTGTGTGTGTGTGTGTGTTAGCTTCCTCACTAACCGACTGACTCTCCTTGCCCACTCCTTCAGGGAGGATGAAGAGTTTGGCGTGGTGATAAAATGTGATAAAAAAAAATGAAAGAAGGCGTGGCCTCTGTGCCTGTCAGTTTTGGTAAAGAAGGCGTGGCCTCTGTGCCTATCAGTTTTAGTAAAGAAGGCGTGGCCTCTGTGCCTGTCAGTTTCAGTAAAGAAGGCGTGGCCTCTGTGCCTGTCAGTTTCAGTAAAAATAGAGTGGCCTCTGTACCTGTCAGTTTCAGTAAAGAAGGCGTGGCCTCTTTGCCTGTCAGTTTCAGTAAAGAAGGCCTGTACCTTTTAGTCCCAGTGAAGGAAGAGTAGCTTCTGTGCTTGTCAGTCCAAATAAAGGGACGTGTCCTCTGTCCCGGTCTCAGATAAGAGGCGTGTCCCCTGTGCCTCAGTCTCAGGTGAAGGAAATCAAACCCGTTACGTAATACTGAGTGGCATTATATTGCATCAAAACATCTCGAAATTGTATTACGACTGCTTCGTATATCAGATCATAATCACATACCAAGTTACGCATTGTGTTATCTTAGGGGGAAAAAAAATCCATTCTCCTAGTGGGGCTGTTACTGACACACTTCCTCCAGGAGATCACACTCATTCGGCAGTTCAGACAAAACCACCAGTCTCTTCCCCGCCTCTCGCTGCTCCTCCTTTTCCCAGTTCACCCCAGCTCATTGCCACAATCCTCTCATGAAAAGCGTGTGGCAAGATGCTTTCAATTGTGTCATTTTTACCTTATTTGACAAATTCGTTGGAAATCTGCTGCTGTGATGAACAGGAATTATACCCGAGCAATTACTACTGGGCATTTCTACTCTTAATGATTACAAAACCGATTGGCTGGCTGATTGAACGATTAGAAGGAAAGGGCGGTTTACCCCTTACCCTAAATGCAGTCAATGAGCCAAGGCATGTTTTGTGTCTGATGTAGCTAACAAGTCATGGAAGTTTATCACAACCAAAATCTTATCTGTAAATATCTGCCCCAAACCACATCCAGTTGTTCAGTGATGTCACACAGACGTGCTGACGTGGTTTAGGACACAGTGGGACTTGCTGTCATCTAGAAACATGAACACAACTTCACCGTGTAGCTGAACACTGGAACGTTATGGGGGCGGCCATCTTGGACAACCGGAATACTACGTGGTGGTTGCGTTTGAGGCCAAATTGTACCATAAAGCTGGAATTTATGCGGATGATAATGAAGTTCAACTTGGAACTCAAATTTGTAATTAAAAAATGTGATATGGCTTACCATTGTCGATAAAAGCAAGTAAATGAAGATTTGGGCATGTATTCCATCACTTTTTTTAGCGATATCAGCCACGTAGCTCCCGTGCAAAACTAAAGAAGCAAGCGTCAACACTGAACATGTCTCGGATGAATGACTACATTCAGGGTAAGAGGAAAATTGTGTGAATGTGATTTCTCACCTAGCCATTCCCCTGATATGTAGTAGCAGTCATGATGCTGAATATCAGCACCGTTAAACCGCTTGTATGAGTGACACGGCCAGTGGATTGTGTTGATGGAAGAGGTTGGAGGAGGGAGGACCATGCGTGTGTCCATGTGGCACTTATCTAAAGTACAGAGAGAGAGGAAGTCGACTGATTTCACTCCAATCTCTCCCCCTTTCTTATTCCAGCATCCTTCTTGCTCTCCCCTCTATCTTTTTTCTCTTTTGCTCAAAATTGCACTCGTAGCGCATGCAGAGAGAGACGTCATTTCTCCGACCCTCAGCGGTACGCTAAGTGCACGAGCCGTAGTCCTCAGCGTGACTCTCGCACCTCCTTTACTACCCATAATGCTCGCAGCGCTCTAACCTGGATAGTATCGCCTCGCCCTTCGTTATCGGCGCTACCAGAGGAGGTGCAGCTCCGACTTCTGGCCTTCTGTTCTCTTATCGCCTGTTTTGGATCGGAGGAAAGCTGGAGGTGTGTGTGTGGATAACCTTTCAGATGAATTAAACCCGGCTCGGGCTGGCGGAGGCGACCCCGCTGGCTCCAAGGCTTCAAAGGGCGAGTGGCCCGTAATGGGCGTGGGCAGGCAGGGGTGCACGCTGTGCCATTGATCAGGGTATCTTAAAGGGCAATTAGAGCGGTAAAGTACTCCAGGAAAGGCCACTGACACAGGGCAGCGCTCTTTCCCTCGCTATATGTCTAATAAAATTTAGTCATCCTCTTTTCCTTTTTCTCTCGTTCATATCCATTCCTCTAGATCCCCCTCTCTATTCTCTCTAATCCACCGGCTTTCTCTTTGGTTGCCAGTAGTAACGAGGCCAAACAAACACACCGGACTCGTCACGACTTCCCTGTCCAAAAGGATGTGTCACCTTTCAGTTTGATTGACACTTTCAGGGTCTGTCCAAATACCCCTTTTTATCTCCCAGTTTGCACACTTCTGCCTTCAAAACGGTGACGAGTGTCTAAAGTGGAGGGAGATAAAAAGAGGCTTCAGGTGAAATTGAAGTAAACTCTCACTGTATTGTGTCTCCAGTCTCCTCCCTCCTCCCTCCAGCCCTACGCCCCCCCCCCCGTGTGTGAAGAGTTGCCTTGCAGTGTCCTCGTGGTACAGGATTAGCTCCACTCATTTAGAGCCCTGCTCCGGCTCCGCAGATGTGGCCTTTGAGATTGAAATGAGCTCTCCTCTGCAAAGAGCAAGTTAAAAGACCTTTCTAAAGAGGGGAGAACGAACGAGAGAAATGCAGAAAGAGAAGAGAAAAAGGAAAGCTTCACTTCGTCTCCGAGTCGGTGTGCGTTTCCTCCTTTTTCACTCGCTCTTTGGCGAGATGGCATGTCTCATTTTTTTATTTCGCCAGTGTCGGAATGAAGTCTTCAGGATAGCAATAATACGGGTGCAACTAATTTGCATGGTGACGACTCGGTGTGCGTCCGAAGCAAGCTGCTGTTGACGCGCACATAAACATTTTGTATTTATTCATTTGGTGGATGCTTTTATCGAAAGCGATTTACCACAAGCACAAAGCTGTTAAAAGGACACGACAGGGAGTTTCCACCAACCAACCAACTCGAAACGTGTTTTAGGATGAAGGAGAGAGTCACGATGATACACGAGGGCTGGAGTAAGTGCTACTTAAGAGTGCTACGCAATCATAAAACATCATGAGCAACTCATCGATTAACGTCGAATGCCAAGAGACAAAAATGTAAATCCTTCCAGAAATGGAGCCGTAATTTTCAATCTTTATTATTAAAAATTTTGTGATTGGTTATGGTGGCATTTTGAGTGGAAACTGTGGTTTAATTGGTCTCGGTGGCCTTGTGGGCAGGAACGTACGGTCTACAAAGACTCCATGAAGTCCAAGGCTGGAGAACTGGAGTCAAATCTATACCATGAGCAAGCTAACTATGGATTTGAAAACGCACACCGTAACGAGGAGAGACTGACAAAATTAAAATGACAAAAGTTCTGTAACCCTGTAATCTGTTATATGACTTGACTACTAGTACAACGCACCCGTAACATCGCGTCACTGCTTCGCATTTAAACATAAAATGCCGAACGAAAACGAAGGCGCTAGTCAGACTCCAATAACATGTTTTACCACAGTGAGGCGTATGTACAATGTTTGCAAAGTTGACAGAACAACACAGCTAATAGCCAAAATGTTACAAAGACTTGTAGCTGTTACGTTTTGTTGAGGGCTCAAGTACTACAATCCGTACTGCAATTGCTAGACAGTCAACTGTCAATGTCCTATACAAAAGTCTTGTACAGACTATACAAACCTGAATAAACGAGTGCATCCACAGGTCACGAGGGGTCACTGAATGCTTTAATGTAAATAATGTAAATCATATGCTCTAGTCACCAGATTCTCTACCCAATTGAACACCTGTGGGAGATTTTGGAGCGACGTTAGACAGCTCATCAAAACACCAATTGAGAGAATATATTTTGGAAGAAAGGTTCTCCATC
The DNA here is from genome assembly GCA_028565825.1 of Olivaichthys viedmensis. Classification (NCBI taxonomy): domain Eukaryota; kingdom Metazoa; phylum Chordata; class Actinopteri; order Siluriformes; family Diplomystidae; genus Olivaichthys; species Olivaichthys viedmensis. The sequence goes on from JAOUQW010000009.1 coordinate 12,465,144, forward strand.
AGTTCCTCCAGTACAGTTCCAGAGACGTGTAGAATCTACGCCAAGGCTCATCAAAGCTGTTCTGGCGGCTTGTGGTGGCCCGACACCTCACCGACACACTTTGTTGGTTTTTCCTTTCATTTGTTACCTGTCTGTATATTACAGTCTTATGCTGTCTTATACAAACGTCGGAAGGCTAACTTGTAATAATGTGCCAAGTAATATATGAGTGCGTTGATGCATTTTGGAAATGAGCAGCCTCTTTGGCCCTCACTTGTTTTTAAGTCTAACTCCAATTGGGTCATTTCTCTTCATCGTGAGCATGTTGATTAGCGCACTTGGGCAGTGTGAGCTCTTGACCATGCTTCTTTGCTTTTTTCTCCTCGCTCAGGCTCTCTAGTGAGCAGACGACGAGATGAAAGAGAAAGACGCAGCCAGCGAACGAAACGAAACGGAACAAAGGAGTAAATAAAGCAGCCACGGTTCGGTGCAGAGCTTTTCGGCATGGCTAATTCATGTTGGCTAAGGCCCAAGCACCATGATTAAAGTGTGTATATGATGAGCGATGGCAGCAGCAGTGCCGTGAACACGTTTCACGTTGGGATCACACAGCCAATTAAGCTGCACTTAGAGAAGAAAATGAAACCTGTACGCTTTGAACGTGCATGCAGATGACCCTGCTTTAGACTCTGCCTGTGTGTGCGAGTCATTTAAAGCCTGGTCAGAGGCCTTTTCATTCTTAATTATGCATAAACAGTAATCACACATGTTCCTCCAGTGCTCGTTTGAGTGTAGATCTCCAGGGTCTCCTGAACCACTCTTATTCCCCCACAATGCATCGGGTCTCGTAGCGTTTAATTGGTGTTGTTACGGCCGCCTGTCTGCGAGCGTTCCTCAAGCACACCAACATTCCTCGCATTCAGTTATGAGCGGTGTGGAAATAAAGGAAGCACCCGGGCTTACAAGTGTTTTGGCTCGCTCATTAAGCGCCATCTTCTAGAGGCGCCGACGCCGCGGCCGCAAAGTGTCAACGTCGATGTTCTTCATTATGGGCGAATTGATCCGGTTCCTCGTTTTTAAAACGCTGCCCGCACGCACACTCGTAAATAGGAGAGTGCCTAATTAAGCTTAATCAATGCTGCTTTATGGCCCGGGCGCATGCGTTTCGATCCGTTAACCAGCCGCTCCTCTGCACTTTCGCTTGCGCTGTTGCGCTCCTCGGGGTTTTCGCTAGCGATTGAGAAGCATTGCTGATATTTTAATGCAATTATAGAACAAATAGAGAGAAGAAAAAAAAACGGAAGAAAGCAGAGGATCGTCGTTTTTGTCTTTTTGGTTTGGTGTCTTGTCTCTTAGTGTGTTATGGGGGAAGATGTGACTTGACTTGACTTGACTTTCAATTAGAGCATATGATGCATGTGCGGTTATTACATTTTTATATCCCATAGCATTTTATCACAGTTTATTATCACAATGTTTTGAAAAAGAGTTATATGTATATGATCAAATATATATGATAAAACACTGCTCAAAAACCAGATGAACCTGCTGATGAGACTGAGCTGAGAACTGTCTGGGCGTGGCCTGGTTTTCTAATAAGAACACCTGATGGACACTCGAACACAACTAAACGCAGCGGTGCGAGCGGGGAGACACGGGATTGTTTAAACCCACATGTACAAACCTACCAAATTATAGAATTATCTCCGTGGGTTATAATAAGGTTAGCTTTCGCTCGCTAGGTCATTTAGACTTGACGAGATCACCCAAGCGGGAACGCATTGTTTTAATAAAATCTATGTGGTAAGGACACGCATGCTTTTTGTGCCCCCAAAACTCTATCTGGCTTATTTTTTAAAGGCAGCGGACATGCATCCTTCCTTGCCCTGCGAATTTTATAACTCTGTGTGTCAGCTCTGGTGCAGCACCTAGTCTTGAAATGAAAAATGGGGGTTGGAAAACACCGGCACAGCAGGGGAGAGGGCGCAGTTTGTGTACAAATGTTAGTTATTTGTAATTGTTTTGACTTGTTTTGATTTTACTTCTGTCAGGAAATAACTGGTATAGTCCCAGAATATTATGTAATTACTTTATTCCATCTGCTTTATTCTAGTTGCCCTGTAAGACACTGACTCGTGAGACAGCGCAGGCAGCGAGGCATCTAGACAACTGTGTTCTGTTTCGGACACACCTCACGTGTGTGAGCGTATTCCTCAGGTGGAGTGACGGCTCTGTCCGCTATGTTGCTCAAACTTTAAGGGAACTCTTGTCTGCCAAACAGAATTTTGGATGTGTCTTTTCTGAGAAGGACACATACGATCACATTTGTCCAAAATAAGCACGACAGTTGTCTTTACGCTGCCCTGAATAGAAGGCTAGGGTAGTGCCAATATTTTAAAGTGTCAGGGTTTATAGCACATGACTACAGGAAGGTTTTCTGTCTCACTTTTTATGGTTCCCATTCCATGTGGTGGTTTCTCTCTCCTACCCTCTCACATCGACTTTTCTCTCAGCCCAGACCCATCCTCGTGGCCTAATCCAGAGTCAGTCTGTTCCCTTGCCACACCTCCATTCCACACTGCCATCCAGCTCTCATTTATTATTCATTATCTTCCGTCCAAATCCGAATTTCGTCGGAAAATGAAAAATGGTAATTAAGCCGGGATGAGAATGGTATCCGTATCAAGGCTCTCGGGCGGCACAAAAGGTGCGTATCTGCCACAGCGCTTTCCCAATTCCAGCATAGAAATTGAGCCAAGTTCTCAGAGTTCCCCCAAGGTGCCGAACCCCAGAGGCATTGTCTATTTTAGCCATCAAAAAACTCATTGAGCTCTAACCATTTAATTATTCCCGTTAATGTAACAGAACTTATATTATATTATATTATATTATAGATTATTACACTGAGTTACCAGTTTATTAGGTACACCTACCTTGTACCTACACTTATTTGATCAGGTCCACCCACCATAAAGGCACTTTGTAGATATCCAATTAATGACTGTAGTCCATCTGCTGCTACGCACAATGAGTCCGCCCCCTTCTATCCCCGTCCTTCAATGGAAAGGGACCGCCATAGGACCACCAGTTTGTGTTAATCATTGTCTATCCCTTTTATCAGTGTCAGTTTTTGACCATAGCACCGCACTTATCTGGGTGATTTGGGTTGCAGACTGTTTCTCAACCTGATAACGCTGCTGTGCCTGATATTCGGTGTTACCACTCAAATAATATCTGCTCAGTGGTGGCCTTATTTATGGTAGTCCCTTTCCATTGATTAATGGGGTAGAGGGGGGCTGACGAACTCTTCAGAGCAACACATGAGCTACAGTCAGTAATTGTATACCTACAAAGTGGCCTAGCTGGTGGATTTACTTGATAAAATGGCAAATCCTTGTATATTCTTGATGGAAAGAAATGCTGCCTGTTGTGAGGTCCGCTTTATTTCACACCTGTCCAGATAGGGAAGCCTGCGGGGACACACACCGAGACTTTGAAAGAATGGACATTGTTTTAGCGAGTGCTCGTTCGCTCAACGTAACCTTTCCACATTTGAAGTCTGTTCTACTGTGATTGGACTCTCTTTATTTCCCCTCTGTCTCTCTCCCAGTGAGCACAAAGGCATCTTAGCGAAACGTTAATGGGACGTCTAGATTCCTGCCATAGAGAGAGTTTTTAATACGTCTTATAAGGACGTAGAAAGGACGACCATTGTGGTCGTATACAAGATGTCAGACTTAATATGGGCCACATGAGGATCAAAGCAGACCAGGACTGAACTGCATCCGAATGGACCAATAACAACGTCTTTATATGGGTCAATGTCAGTCAGACCCGGCTGGCTCGATAATGGACGGTGTTCACTGGCTCTCGGCCGTTCTCCCTCTACGCTTTGTCTCTCGTGATCAGCAGTAAGGGCCGTTCATATTGGCTGTGGAAAGGAGCATCTGGGAGGGGGTCTCGCTCAAATGAGAAGCGAGTCCACGCTTTCAACCGTGTGTGTGTGTGTGTGTGTGTGTGTGTGTGTGTGTGTGTGACTAAGTAGGACAGAGAAATTGATGGCCCTGCGCTGTTAGCTGACCTACATAGAGACACAGACAAAACAGTTCTCTCTGCACTCACGTGGAGAGACTGTTCTGCCTGCTCCCCTGCACAACACACACTCGCACACACTCACACTCACCTGCACGGGAAAAAGCATAAGACGGCATATGTGCTGTTCCCCTTAAAAGACACATCTACGAGTCTTTAGTCTTAGCTGCGCTCATAGAAATCAGGAAGAGGAGACGGCTGGAGATCGAAGAGAACATGCACGTGCGCACACACACACACACACACAGTGTGTTAACCTCGCTCGCAAACACACAGCTCACCAGTAAAGAAATTTGCATGACACACACACCGGATGAACAGATTCTAGCTCCACCTGCGCTCTCTCTCTTTTTCTCTCCGTCTCTCTCTCTCTTTCTGATTGATGTGTGCTCGTATGTTCTCCGCTGTGCGTGTCTTTGCATGTTAGCATGAGCGTGAGGAGACAAAGCCGCCGGGACACGTGTTGACAAACAGGCGTGCAGTGAGGAGGACTGGCACGCACTCGATCCGTTTTTTCGTCCGTAAACACGCACGCCTTCCTCAGATTGAATAAGCACAGGGTCGGGTCAAGGCAAACTAATGCAGGCAGCACTGATGTTCCTTATCTTTCCTTTCCTTTCCTTCTCCACTTGTGTCCACGGGCATAAAGATTGACCAAGTTACAATATTTACGATGCGGCTGCACAGATTCAAAACGGTGTGCATCGTAAATGCAACGCATTTGATCTCCGTATGTTTGTCTAATAGCACGCGCATGCATTTATTGAGTACAAACAAAAAGGGTTAAAAAGACTTATTCACGGATGTACTGAAACGTGCAGTTGTATATGAGGACGTGCGTTGGAATTGGAAAGTTCACAAATATCTGAAAATATGTTGAATAAATAGAAATCATTTTTAAATGTTAACAATATGGCTACCAGTTTTAATTGCACAACATAATAATTGGCCGAATGTTCGTTGGCTTGCTACTTAACGTTACATAGCTACTGCTGGATAGGTAATGTTAATGCTTAACTATTATATTGTTCCTACCAAACACACAAACAGCAGAAATGCAAATGTTTATCTCCACCTCTGTCACACACTGTAACTCAGAACGTTCTTATACTTTCACACACTCACACGTTGTATTTATTTATTTGTTTGTTTTTTGCAAAACTGATTTACACATACATGCCATTTGCAGTTTTTTCCAGTTTATTCCTGCGAACTTCAAAATCATTTCTACTCATTC
>JAOUQW010000009.1:12477676-12488826 GCA_028565825.1 Olivaichthys viedmensis
CAGCTTCATGAGGGAGCTTCACCCAGGAGGCTTTTCTTAAACTTCCCAAATAGGCCGAGCGACTCGTTGTTCTGCTTTTCCTAACGCTCTGAATGAAAAGTACTGGTTTGGGGAAACTATTTCATTTTTAGTAAAAACTACTTATTAAAAAAATACATTTTGTACACATGCGCATTAACTACACTATTTATATCTGTCTTCGAAACAAATTTCAACCATAAGCCTTTATCAAAAAATATGACTGGTAGTGTAGATCATATTGTTTTGTTTGTTAGTTAGCTACAGATTTAGGCAGGTTAACAAACAGCAGATGTCTTGGCTTGCTATTTTAATCTTTTAATGTTATGTGCAGTTCAGTCAGCGCCTTGGTGTCTTGAGACCTTTTCCTAGGTGACATTTCTTTTATTGTTGTCTAAATAATTAATGCAGTTTGGCCATCATAGAGTTTAAGGAAGCTAGATACTGCTATAACTAACTTTTCGTGTATGTTTTTTTGGGGAGGAACTATCTGCACCCCTCATTTACAGTCGGTCAACGCCGACAACAACTGATTCCCGGTTGGTCAGCGCTACGCAGCTGCCACCTGTAATTAGCATGAAGTTGAAACCAGCCAACTTATTTTCAACCACAATCCCTCACATGTATTCACTTTTCCTGATTGAAGATGAAAGTGAGTGAAATTTCTGATTTGGCTTCCAGTGTGCACCTGCAGTTAGTGTTACCAAAGGTTGGCCGATATGTACATGGAACATTCTCTTGCTGTGCTGTGTGTGCGGTCTTTGAAGCACACCATGGTAGCGTCCTCATTTATTTGCTCTCTTATCAGCCCTGCTGTCTCTTATCTCCTCCTATCGCCGGTGTGTTTGGGTTGCAGGGTGCACGGCCCTCTGTCTTCCCGTCGGCACTATCTGCCGCACTTGACCTGTGACCCCGCTTATCTCTCTGCCTGGGGCAGCCCAGGTACACAGGCTAGAGTTTAGCTTTAAGTGTAGACCTTGGCTGCAGTTTCCCTTTTTATCTTTTAGCAGCATAGATTAGGATTTGGCTTGGGGAAAGCCCTGTGGATCGATTGTTTAAAAGGACTTTGTTAATAGGACTCGTGGGGGGAAAACGAGCCGTAGAAAGGTGTCTGGCCGTTTTAAAGGTTTTTGTAGTAAGTGGCGTGGATCGTGTTCTGCACCAGATCCTGGCTGTCAGATCTCAGCTAACAGGTTCATCAAAGTGCATGATATAGTAGAAAGGGGAATTTGAAATGCGTGTATTTTGTATAATGTATATATAATATATTTGTATAATGTATATAATGTAGAGATGCATAAGCATTGCTCATGTGCTGTAACACGTACGTATCCATCTGTCAGCAGAAGCCTGTGCTTACACCCTCTTTTCATGTGGCTTCCTTTTGTGTGTCACTTGTCTCCATAACACAGCTGCTCTTGAAAATAGAGATGATGCTCATGATGATAAAGTGTGTGTGAGCAGCACTCTCGAGCATGTGTGATAGCAGGTACTACCGAACCGGAATGTCGACCGGAATAAACAGACAGCGAAGCAACGGTTTGCCATTCATCGCAGCTTGTTTTCCTTTGTGTTCCCACAGTAAGCCCCCTCTTAACACTCGGCAATGGCAAGTAATTTCCCCTTTTGAGGCTCAGCCATACAGATAGAAAATTGCTTTTTGTGCATCGCCATCAGACTCTAATGCAAAAGAGGATCGCAGATGCCTGATGAATTCCGGCAGCTCTTCTTTTTTTTTTCAGCCAGCAGGAGAGGGTTAAGCTTTTATTTAATAAATACGAAGAAAAAGAATCCCATGGTCAGTGACACATTTCAGATATCGGCTAGTCCCGTATTACCATAAAAACGAGAGCTTGTTATACAGTGAAATTTCAATGAAGGGAACACAAAATGCATTTAATGAAATTCAGATGCCAGAGAGCGGGTTTCCGTGAATCTCATTAAGCAGGCTTTGTGCTGTTTTCCCATCTCCTTCTTTGTGTGGAGGAGCCTCTCCACCGTGTCTAATAATGTCAGAGATTTCATCATTGGCCTGGTTTCAAAAAGACAATGTCTCCTCGCTGGGGAACGGAGCACTGATGTTTAAGGCTGGGATAGTTTTCGTCTTCAGAGTCTGAACGAATCCTGACATTTGTCCAGATTAACTGCTGATACTGATCAAGTGGACATCGCAGTTTACATGACTTTGCCCTTCTTTTTATACCAAAGTTAACTTTTTAAAAGTGATAACCAGCACATTACACATTACTTATCCACTCCTTCTCTCTGTTTCTCTCTGTTTCTCTGCAGGCTTTGGCTTCGTAACTTTTGAGAATGAAGATGTCGTAGAGAAAGTCTGTGAAATTCATTTTCATGAAATCAATAACAAAATGGTAAGTGTTCTTCATTTTTCTTCAATTTGGCGGCCAATGTTTCCTGGATTAATATTTGATTTTCCATTTTGGTGCAGCCCTAATAGCGTGCATTTGTTGACGTGGAATGTGTGAGTGTAAATTGCAGAGTTCAGGCATAGTGATGTGTATGCACTGTCCAGGAAGCGTGAAATTGTGTGTGAGTGAGTGTGACCTGGTGGATCATGTCAGGTAACAGTAAGAAGACAGAAACCTGTTCCTTCTTCCTGCTCTTTGTAAATCCCTCCACCTTAGTTGGCAGAGAGGGAGGGAAACTGATAGACCTGGCAGCAGCTGACTTCATTAAAGATGGATTATCGCCTTTGCGATCCCTGTAATGACCAGCCTTGGCCCTCGAGCTGGCTACGTCACACAGCTGATCTCTCAGGGCCACACAACCAGGCTGGGCAGCCATTTTGTCAGTTCAACAGAATATAATTAGGAATTTCCATTTTGGACATTTAGGCTTCTAAAAGACATACTCGGACGTCTCTAGCTGCATCTATGAGGAGGTAAGATCTGACCAAAGAACAGAAGCAGACAGAGGTATAGATGAACAGAAACGGAGAGAAAATAGATAGATAGATGATAGATGGCTAGATGGGTGGATGGATGGATGGATGGATGGATGGCTTGGTTAGACAAGTGCTGGTCTCAGAAGAGCAGAACCTGGTTGTGGGGGTGCGGTGATGCCCCATGATAGCAGGAGTTGAGGCAAAAAGCAAGGCACCAGAGGACTCCTTCCCGCTGACTCCCTCTTTCAAGCCCAGAGCCGTTTGATTGACAGGGACCACGGAGCGGAAAGAAGTGGGCTGCAGACTCCCCTCTCTCTCTCTCTCCCCTCCGGTACTATATACGTGTACCAGCAAGCGATTGATGTCTGGCTTTGGCCCCTCTGAGACGACATGGTATGGCTCAGTGAGGGCATGACTGGTGGGCTTTAGGTATCAAGAATAGAATCTCCCTGCTCTACACACGCACATACTTTTTTTTTTCCCCTCTCCCTCTTTCTCGCCCTCCAACTCCGTCACACACCGCCTGTTCAAATCTCGGGGACAGGCACAGTATCTGGCCCCAGATACACGAGAGCCAGACAATGCAATCAATTTTTATATGATACTGCATCACATGCTTTCATCGCTCAGGGAGCACCAAAGCCAGGGTACCAGTTCCTTGTCTTCTCATCGGCACTTTCCTCCACGCAACACTGTTCATGCCATCCATTGCATGCCAGGAAATTGCATGCATCATTATTACCAGATGAGTGACCTCAGGGCAGGCAGAAGACCAAAAAAGAAGTGAGTGGAAAAAGAGGAGACCATATTTCAGAATTCTGCGTTTATTAGGGGCCATTTGGTTCATGTACATCACAACAGTTTCACGGTGTTGACATTTTGTTGTCTCTGTTTTAAATGAAAGGGATGTAGGAGTGAATAAGAATGGCCGAGTTTAGGCTCTGTTGAGAAGAGTTTGGTGCCTCCCTGCCCCCCGCCTTCACTGTTCGTTCCAGAGCCGAAAACTCTCTTTCTCTGCCAGCAAGATCAAAGCAGGCTCAGAAGCGTCACCTGCTAGCAGCCTCGTTGCTTATTTGACTTGCTAATTTGCCACCATCATTCTCATCATTATGATGACTATTATTATGACTATTTTGTAAACCTCGAGTCGGTCCTTCAATTGGGCTATTTAGGAAGCTGTTTTTCCCCTATTTTTCCTTTCTTCTTTGCTGTAGCCATCTGTTGAGGTAACCCTTTAAGCTATGAGCCAAGTGCCCCCTACACCTACAACCCAGACAGACCTGGGAGGGATTCCAGCACAGCAGGAAACTGGGGGAGAGGGAGAGAAGGAGACGAAAAGAGGGGAACCCTCCTGCTGCCAGCTGCCTTTGATTTCCCACTCTGGACACACAGCAGCCCATAAAACATTCAGGAGCCTCCTTCCACCACTGTCCTAAAGCTGAGACTTGGTTAAAGTAGCCCCTTGCTGGCCTGACATTGGACCTCTTATGACCAGACGTGGTGCTCACATCTGGAAAAAATGGAGTTGAACGGAAAGTCGAATGGATGAGAAGGAGGGGCAGAAAGCTTTGCAAGTGGTTTCTTGTTGGAGTATGAGGTAAGAGGTGACAAAAATATTTCTGGGGCGGTGCAAATTTGACAAGTGGCTGCTGAATGAACCGACACAAACGCGCCGACCTGAAACCACCCACCAGGCACGTTTGAGATCCAAACTTGTGTTCTGTGCCCTCCTCTGCTCGTCCCTGTGGGTGCCTTTGATGTGGAGAAGCATGAATGGTGCCATCCTCCCTAGTATCACTCTGAAACATTGTATTACAGTGTGCAGTAACAATGCTGTGGACCAAAGTCCACATTTCTTTCCCCAGGTTATCAAGAAGCTGGAAAATACTGAATGGGGTGCCTTGTGGGTCAGAGTCACAATTCGAACCTACTAAGGTTCTCCAAGGTCTGGATTGGTAATCTCTGCTTTAGTCGAGTAATCTGATGCTGTATCTAATTATCCAGCTCCCCCGTCTTCTCAAGCGTAGTTCCCCTGACTCCGGTACCCCTTTCTACTCTTTGTCCTCCCCACCCGCTCTGTGGCAACAGGATGACTGACCAGCGAGCCATGATCAAAGTCTCTCATGTTCAACAGCTCCCACAGGACTTCCTAAACCAAACAGCTAGAAGCTCCTGAGTCATTATTTACGGCCTGCTGGAGGGTAGTGCAGAATTTCAGGTCTCTCCGTGACCCAGCAAAAGTTATTCCCTACTTACACACTTACAAGTGGGTCTTCCAGCTGGCTGAGAATCTGATGCCTCATGTCAGGATGAGAGGGCGAATCTCTCTGCCTGAATGCAGACTTCTGTCCACAGAGCAGGCATGAAGACACATGTGAAAAAGATGGATAAAGGGAAAGAGAGAAGGAAAGAGAGAGAACAGCAGAGCTCTTCATTCATTCACAGACTTTTCAGATCTGATTACCGCTGCTGCCTCCGTTCGCTCTCCCTAGGGCTGCTGGGAATCAGGAACGAGAGAGTGATTGAGAAAATGGCCTTTTCCTGCTTCATCTCTCCCTCCCTCTCTTTCTCTCTCTCTTTCCTCAATGGCTCCTGATCACTCCCTTCTTGCTTGTTAAGATGTGAGTTCTGCCTCATCAACGAAATGGAGGAAATAGCAGTGCATACCAATAAGCCCCGATCTCTCCCTTCCCCCTCTCCCATTTTCTCTCTCTCCTTCTCTCTCTCTCTTTTCTTGTCTTTTTGGTGCGATTTGGCTCCAGCAGTGGGCCAGTTATCTGAGGAACTGGCTGCTGGCGGTAATCTGTTTGCCTGTGGAGCAGCCTGAGTGACCAGCACACAGATAATGACCCAGTCATTAAGACTCAGTGCTCCGACTCAACCTCAAAGACTGAGACAGACTGCAGACTCGCTCCCCCAGATGTTGGATGGAGTGAAAGAGATGGCGAACAAGAGAAGGGAGATCTAGCAGATCAGAGCCTTTGCATTCTCTCATGCGACATTTATCACAGCCACTCAGAATGTCATTAATTTGTGCGGTGCGACTAATGGACTGATGTAGTGGGTGATGATGACGGATGAGCAGGAAGGCAACACACACAGACACGCTCACACATGCTGTTTTGGCTGCTTTTCTGACAGAGTGGCTTGTGATTCAGACCCCTCCACAGGAAATGCACTCGGTCACCTCCTTCTAGCTCCCTACTCCTCTGTGCTTAAGCTAATGATTAGGCTGATCTGGCTCAGTCCCTACGGCTACCTCCCAGCAATACCTAAACCCCAAGGGAGCGATTGATTGATCAATTAATTGATTGGTTGATTGATGGAAGATTGGCAACCATTAACGTTCCACTCACTGCCTCCTGTGCATCCCTCTTATACCAACTACACTGGAGGTCTCTCTGGGCATTTGTACTTTTGACCTGACATTGATCTCAGCAAACAATTAGGTTTCTCTTTGTCGATTACAATCCAAACACAAGTGTTCGTTCACTGCTTTTCTGAGAGACCACTCTCATTTGCGTCTCTTTTCTCAGGAAGATCGGTTAAAACTGTACACACTACAATGCCTCTGAAGGGTCGGACGTCATGTTTTAGTTCTCTGTACCTGTATCAAGTGTAATAATCTTCTTAAACGACTTCAGGCCCTTTTTTACCAGACCCAAGGCTGTTTACACCGAGAGTTTGGTTTGTTTTGGTCAAGTGCGAAAGCTGTATTCAAACCAGGTACGGTCCAGAAAACCGATCTTTGGTCTGCTTGAAAACTGGTCTAGGGTTCTGGGGTTCAAGGCGATCCGCTCTTGGGGCTGGGCGTCGAATAATGTGATTGGTTGATATTGTCATGTTATTTCCTGTTCCAAGTGTTACTATGGTAGAAAATGGGATGCTTTGCTTTGCAGAGGAGACTGAATGCTTTCTAGATACTCCAATTTTTCCAAAAGTATGCAATCGATCAACAGTTTGAAAGAATTTTGTAAGTGTAAAAACAAACCTTTGATGATAACGCTCCCCAAAACGAGCCCAGAATCGATCCTCAGACTCGACCATTTAAGCCAGGTGTGAAAACGCCCTTAAATAAAGTTCAGCTGTTGATGGAAATAGCCCAAGGAAGGTGTTTTTCGATCCAGGTGTATAAAACAGGTGGACCACTGCCACTGCAGTTCATTGTCTTCCCTTTTTTTATGACTCCAGATTAATTTCTTCAACTAATTGTCAAGTGTTTTATGAGCTGATTTGATTGCATTAGAAACAAAATAACCACTGAACACTTCAGGCTGTGATATTCTTTTATATTCTTTTATATCCACACCCTTAGTCCATCTAAGACATAAGCTGAATATATATCCTGAAAACTACTCCCAAACCAACTAACAGAGTTTGACATGCATCACAACAGAGAAGAAAACTACCCCAAAGAAAGCTAATGAACAACTCGAGGAGCTGTTATTCAGGGCCTGACCTTGCCCAGGGAGAGTTGTGCTGGAAACTGACTTGCACAGTACATTAGCTCTCCTTCATACACAAGCTGAAGGAAGACAGAAGGATGAGGAAAAAGTCTTCCTCGGGCTAGAGTGAGAGCTGTATTATGTAGCTTTGATGGGAGGGAGAGCTATTTGTACGTTGTATGCTAGCATCAAGCTGCATGCAGTGAAATATAGTGATTTTTCCCTTTTTTTTGCGGAGGCATATAGCTTCTGACAGCGTTGTTCAGAGGGGTGGCTATGATGGAAGGGGAATATAGATTTCTGTGTCATAGGCAAAGTTGTTTAAAGTGTATCAATAATGCACACGCTCCCAAGTCTCCAAAGTAATCTCACTCATGCTTCTGTGAATTACACGCTGCTGTTAAGCTGGGGCTTTTCTGATGGCTTTGAACAGCCAATCAAACAACCTTTTTCTCATTTTTTATTTTTTTTTATGTGTAACTGAGAGTAAGTGCGAGTGTGTGAGTGTGCGTGATAATGACTAAAAATCCTTGAACTCAGAGGCCACTGTGTATAAGGCCTGACTAAAGACCTTTTATAGATTTATCATGAGGCAGGTTTTGTGGCTTATAATTGAAGCGCGTGCTGTCTAGAGATACCGCATGCTATCCCATGCACTGATCTGAAACTCACGTTTTCTCTTAGAACAGCCGAGCGAAGGATTGAGCCTGGCAGAACTGAGCCCAGATCAGCGTTAGAAAAAATCTCAAATGGCTGCATATTGGTTTTAGTGAAGCGCCGAGAGTTAATGTCCTTAAACAATTGTGATATTTTTTTAGTAGAAAACAATTGCTGCCTCAGGGCTGAATTTTCTCGTTTTTTTTATTCTGGTTCCCAAAAATGACCAATATAATATGTGTGTGTCTACACTCACTGATCACTTTATTAGACACACACCCCTTGTTGGTCCACCTTGTAGGTGTACAGTTAGAGACTAAAGCTCATATTTTTCCATACACACTGTGTTAATCGTCCTCTAGTTCTTCATCAGTATCCGTTTCTGACCACAGGACTGTGTATTGATAATGCACACGCTCCCAAGTCTCCAACGTAATCTCACTCATGCTCCTGTGAATTACACGCTGCTCTTAAGCTGAGGCTGGATGTTTTTGGTTGGTGGACTGTTCCCAACACGACTCCCAAGTGACTGTTACACTCCTCAAAGTATCTGCCCCACGATTTGATCACCGCCTTCCAAATCTGAGTCATTCTGGATATTAACTTTACTATAACATCATTGTTGATGCTACAGGCTTATCAGTCATTTTGGAAGCATCTACAGCGCTCTGTATCATTCTGGGCACGTCTAACATTTTAGCAAGTCAGCACTTATAGTGTGATTTCTCTTTTTCCTATACTAGCATTATCCTCCACTTTACTACATTTAGCGTGTGCATTCCTGCACATTTTACATGATTTGAGTTGTGAATGAACATCACATCATCACACACACACTGTCAATCATTAAGTATACCTCAGTTAAATAAAACCAGGACAGTAATTGGCTCTCGGTTCGACAGGGTTGTACACATGCTGTGCTGGAGCAGATAATGGGTTCTGCACTTTCCCAGTGACTGCTAATAACGCCTCCTACCTCTGTTCTATAGGTTTTATTTAATTCCATTCACGATGGAAAGCTTTTTCTATGCTTGGAATTATGTGCTTTCTTCTTTTGAAAGCCAAATTGTTGTGCCGCTCTGAGCGTAGCTATGTAATTGCACATACGTACAATGCAACTGCACGTACACGAGAGCTGAATGGGAGAAGGAGAGAGAGCACAATGTTCACGATGTTATATTCTGGCAGACATGCCTGTTAGGGTGTTTGCCTTCTTGCATTAGGTGGGATGAAACGGCATTAACTGGGATGAACGCATCAATGTTGGCAATGTGAAGTTAATGACGGAGTGGCAGAAGTAAAAACGCTACTGTCTGTAAAATACTCAGAATCTTCTAGAAGGCCTTATACATTGCTGTAACCAATTTACCTACAGTGATAGAAGTGATTTGGTCAATTTGAGATGTACGGATAAAAAGTTTGCTTAACTATAATACAGAGTTACCAGTTTTTCAGGTGAACATACCACATAGTTCACTTTGTTAGGTGTATATTTACTGACTGTAGCCCATCTGTTGCTCTACACAGTTTGGCATATCAGTATATGTCATTTCAGATGCAGCAGTGACATAGATGCAGCAGCATCCTGTGGCGGACTGGCACTTTTTTGTGGGCTGGTTGTCAGCATGGCAGCTGAGTGGGAGAAAAGTGATTGCCGCTCACAAAGTCTCCACTCCCTTTGCCAATCACATTCCCAAAAACATCTACACACTCCTTTGCTTTCTCCTCTTTATATTCCCTCCTTTAGCTTCTCTACCACCCTAACCTGCCTCTCTCACAACTCTCCCACCCAGAGAGTGGACACATCTGTCAGTCTGCCACGCCTCCCAACATCCTCGTCACTCCCTCTATGTCCATGTGAAAGAAGGTTGTGACCTCCGCATCAGTCTTTGCCGTCCTGTCTCAGAACATGTGCCGTATTTTAACCTCCTGAATGTTTCTCACATGGGACGGTAATATTGGCCATGGTGGGACTTGAAGAACAGCCTAATAAGACACATACACACACACACACACACCATCCCTGGAGGCCCTTCCTACTCAAAGCCCATCCAGTGGCTCATTTTTAACCTCGCGCTGCAGGAATAACAAACCCGTGTGTGCCCGCGGTGTAACCAGAATAGCTGACATTGTCAAAAGTTGACGCAAGATTCTCGCAGGAACAACTTGTCATAAGTAAAACTGTCAACGTTGAAAGTCGACGCTGCGCAAAGCTAATGCTGTACAAAAGTGGGAAAGTACATTTTCCAGTCGCAAGGACATAGCGTGTTAATTAGTTCAACTATTTTATCGACAAAATAAGGAAATAGATCTGATAAACGCTATATTGCAGTTTCTTGACGGACACGATATGTATTTTTAATCCATCAAATTCTTGTCTGTTGGTTAGAAACAAGACCGATGACTCGAGGAGGTTTCTGGCTGCTAACAAGACCAACCTGTTTGTCGGCCAGCTACTTGTGATTAGCTAATTTTTGTAATTAGCAGAAATACACAATTTTGGCTGCTCCACAGAGTACCTCACAAGAGTGTTAAGTTAGTTGAAATTAGTCGTATGTATCCTTGAAGACCAGAAACGTCAAATTCTTATTTTTATGTCTTGTTGATATAAAATCGGGGCTGTGGCAGCACCCAGTCGGGTTAAAAGCATCCTCCCAGGCTGCCTGAGGTCGCGCACACACACACACACACACACACACATTTATACAGAGTGCTTTCAGAGCTAGAGGAGGCCATGTCTGATCCTGCTGGAAAAATCACAGCTCTCTGGCTTAAGCTGGAGACTTTCTTGACAGTGCAGGGTGTTGATTTACAAAGGTATGATTACCATCAGGATCAGATGAGTGTTGGCGTGACATTCACTATGTTGTTATTGAGCGTGTTAAAATCTTACCTGCTAAGTAAACATGCATAGCCTTCTTCTCTCTCTACATGTGTGTGATCACCTCTTTTTCTGCTTTCTTCTCCTCTGATTAAATCAAAAAATATTTCCTTGATTGTCTGAAAGAATGCTGAGTGCATCGGTGTGATGAGTGTCAGCAGGAGAGCTGTGCGTGTGTGTGTGTGTGTGTGTGTGTGTGTGTGTGTGTGTGTGTGTGTGTGTGTGTGTGTGTGTGTGTGTGTGT
>JAOUQW010000009.1:12488926-12512009 GCA_028565825.1 Olivaichthys viedmensis
GTGTGTGTGTGTGTGTGTGTGTGTGTGTGTGTGTGTGTGTGTGTGTGTGTGTGTGTGTGTGTGCGTGCGTGCGTGCGCGCGCGCGTGTTCTCCTACAACAACCATCTCGGCCTAAGAGTTTTTCTGACGTTCAGAGAGAGATGAATTGTGAATTGCAATAGACTTGAGAAAGGAAGAGAGATGGAGAGAAAGCGCGTGAAAGAGCAGCCTCTAGCCCCTCAGATGGACAGGCCCGAGGCAGGCAGGCTGACGAGCCGATCACCGCAGCAGCAGAGCAGGGCGGCACAACGGAGCAGACACTTTCAGCAGAGTGCAAATACAAGCTCGGCCTACCAAAGAGCAGACTCCTGTCACAAGCTTGCACAGATACGAGAACACACACTCGGGCTGTCAGAGAGAATCTCGCTGCTCGATTTTTCTCACTATTCGTATTTTCAATATATGTACGCTTTCTGTTTATGATTCCACATTCTACTTTTAGTCGCCTCACGCAAGTCTGTTGAAACACACGCTTCTGAAGCTTTTTGGGCAAATGACGCTTGTTGCTTTTTGTTGCAACAAAATTATACATCAATTAAACGTAAATACAAAGTACGTGTCCTAAAAGTGATATTACATGTAAGTAGCTAATTTCCAACAGACACTTACTGCAGTCGCTGCTTTTCTGTGGCTGAATCTCAAATGGCGTTCTATTGGGCACGTAGTGCACTATGTAGGTTCTACAACGGCACTATGTTATACTCTATGTAGCAAGCCTTTGTCGTAAATAGGAGGCCATTTGGGATTCGGCCTACCTTTTGTTGAAGGGGCTTAAATTAAAGACCAGTTAAAGATGATGGATGTTTGCATGGATCAAGGGTCGTCTCAGAAATGTAAAATCAAGCGAAATATCAGCGATAATAATAAAAATGAATCTGCAAAGTTGATCAAATTCTGATATAAATTGTTGCCTCCTCGTGGTTTTCTTTCCGTTGTTTGTGGTATAAATGCATGGTGGACCACTACAGCTAATGTTCACTGTCCGCCCCAGTATAACATTACAGGCTCATTAATATTCAGATGCATTTAAACATTAAATCTGTTAAGTAATTAAAATTCAAATGCAGAGTCTGACGGCTCTAACATGCTCACATACAAATACACACCCATTTGCTTGAACACACACACTGTTCTGGTTGTTAGAGAGGAATGTTTTTCTGCTCTGATCCCCCTCCCAGACAGGTCCTGCTCTGTTTATCCCTCTCCAAAGGATAAACGAGAATCTATTTGCCTGTGTGTTTGTGCATGATTGCAGGTGTGTGTATGCCATGTATGTCAGAGTGTACTGTATGTGTGTACTTGTTGTTACACATGCCTTCTTCTCTCTGAGAAGTATTTGAACACACACACACACACACACACACACACACACCTCCTTCCTCCTGTCCGTCCCTGACACTGGGTGCTCGGCGCTCCCACACGTCTGCTGTGGTCAGACCCGAAGTGTCACTCGGAGACAGTGAGATTCGGAGAGAAAACGAGAGGCGGAGAGGAAGGGAGGAATATTTTAGCGAACTCTGCCTGTAGATTTCAAGCTTGAAGGAAAGCGCTTTAAATAAAACAATAAAAGGCAGGCAGCCGTCTGCTACGAACAGCACTCGCAGCCCTGAAAAGGAAACGGTGTCTACACGAATAGCATTCTAGAAATTCTGCCACATGTATCCAACAGGGGGCGCTGTTTTGTAAATCCAGATCAGTTCTGACAGAGACGCAGGAATGCAGATACAGATTAATGGTGGCGATATGTCCAAAACATTTTCCAAATTTTGGATAGTAATGGTGTATATCATGTCAAAAACATTTTATTGAATTTGTGATCTAAAAAGACTCTTGACTTAAATTGGTGTCACACATGAAGAATTTTGACTATTTTATTTGAACAGGCATGTAAACTGCAGAGAACAAATTAACCAAAGAGAAATTAATCTATAGTGAATAATTAAGAGGTGGATGGAAGCGATTCTATTATGTGAGACGGGCATGAGACAGACGAATAAAAAAAGCACTTCAGAAATGCTTTTGGTAGAAATTGGCCTTTATTGGCCTTCCACTTTTGATGATGACAGTTAGTGGGCGAAAGGTTAAATATATCGCTAAATTGGTAGGAGTAAACATGATGTAGCCATAGTCACCACTCACTGTGATGTGTAAGCATCAGAACATAAGAGTTTGGAGAGTTCTACCTTAAAAGCCTCGTTTAAGCTGAGCCCAATGGGAATGGATCAGGAACCAAGTTCACAGTGGAAACGTTGTGGATGTTTTTCACAAACATTGCAAATGACCAGTTCTGTGTTTTGATCATGTATTATCACATTTATGTCGTTGCTGTGTGGATTCTGACGGCGCTTTCTGGCTGTGTCCACAGGTAGAATGTAAGAAGGCCCAGCCCAAGGAGGTGATGTTCCCCCCGGGTACGCGGGGCAGGGCCAGGGGTCTGCCCTACACCATGGACGCCTTCATGCTGGGGATGGGCATGCTGAGTGAGTACAGAGCCGACCTGCACACACGAGCATACGCCCTCACGCCGGCCGGGTCTGGATCATGTTCAACACTAAAATGCTGCAGACCGCTGCAGACAGAGACACTATTAAAGGAAAAGTTCAGCAAAAATCAAATGTACACAATTTCCCCTTTACTCCAAATGTAGTCGATCAGCCAAGACATGTTTGGTATCTGAAGTTAGTAAATAAATACATGTACCAATGTTTCAAACCACATTGTTAGGCTCCGGAATCTCATTTTTAAATAAAGGATTTTGTAAAATAGCACGGATAGTTTGTATTTATGAAGTGGAACTGCATAACTTTCCAGTACAATTCTGCCTTCAAACTTTGGGAGGCTGGGTCTAGGGGGTGGAATGATACCAAACTGTTTGTCTATGATGGTTACCATATCAACAGTTTTTATGCATATATTTGCGGTAAATTTTTTTGGGTGAGATAGACTTCCATTACTTGTTAGCTACATTGGTCTCG
Source organism: Olivaichthys viedmensis (assembly GCA_028565825.1). Lineage (NCBI taxonomy): Eukaryota > Metazoa > Chordata > Actinopteri > Siluriformes > Diplomystidae > Olivaichthys > Olivaichthys viedmensis. Next base: position 12,491,941 of record JAOUQW010000009.1, read on the forward strand.
TATCTCCGGCGCAAAACTAACGAAGCAAATGTCAGACATTAAACATGTCTTTGCTGATCAAGTAGAATTGGATTAAGAGGAAAATTATGTAATTTTTTCGCCAAACCATTCATTTAATAGAGCTCTTGCACGACATAAGCGAGCCTGTGTGGCTCCATCTACATGTCAAATCCTGGTGGTATTTTTTGGATCTTGCTTTCCCAGAATTCTCTACTCCTACTCAACAATAACAGGACAGCGGAGATGAGAAATGGCGAAGGCGTTTGTCGGCGCTAAGCGTCAGTCACAAGTCCAGAAACAGTGGTGGTGCTCTTATTGTTCACACAAAACCGTACTGGTGCTATAGCTTAGGTGAACATCCTGCTGTTCTCTCGGCTTGACTCTTAAATAGTTTTTTCTTGAGCTGGACCGATAGTGGAGTTCCTCCTCCAGCAGCGATGCACATCAGCACCTCGAAGACAGAATAAGGTTGAAGGTTGCTGACTGGCTACCTGACAAGCGAGGTCACTCTTGATTGGCTGCGTGACATGCCAGGCTTCTACCGGTCTGCGATCCTGAGATGGGGGTCGTCCCATATGGAAATGAGCCTGTCGAGGCGGGGCTGGGCACCGCAAGGCGTATGGCAGCGTCCACTGGAGCACAGGCTGCATTACCAGCGCAAATGAGGAGGAAAATTGGGATAATGCTCTATTAGAGGCTCACCAATCCATCTGCCTGACCTCTGCTCTGGCTAATGACAGCGCCCGTGAATCTCAGGCGCTCTTCACCGCTCCAGAGCCGCCACCGAGGCTTCCACTTCATCATCGTCATCCCTACACACACACACACGCACACAATGGTCCGCACAAACACCCATAGTTGATTTCAGTGGGCATTCACTGAGAGGAGGCGAACCTGAAATGAACAGGGCCGGATTCATGTCCTTTTAGCGGGAGCGCCGTGGTAGCGGCAGTATGTAAATGGAACTAGGGCCGCCTTTTCTGGCCGGATTGAACCTTTAACAAGCTGTGTGAACTTTTCAGAAGTTCTTATGGTTCAGCGCTCAGCTATAGAGGAGAGGGAGAGAGTTAGAGAGAGAGTCTTTGGAGTGCTCATGTGAAAATATTAACTCCAGACTTATCCACACGCGCTTATCTAAATGAAATTGGAAAACGCAGGGCAGCGCGACATAACTTAGTATAATTTGCATTCGAACGGGAGGAGGAGGAAAAAAAGCCAGCCGCAGATCAGGGCTCATTATTTAAGGAATTGTAGGTTCCCTTCTACGCCAGATCTCATTAAAACTCCTTCCCCGGCTCCTTTGTTTACTAGCCCTAATCGAACCATTTATCTTTATTGTGTTGTGCTGCATGTATGTTTGCTGAAATTAATACACATTTGAGCTGGTGCAGAGTATGGGTGTACCAGATGGATAATTGATTTTAAAGTGAATCAGAACCGTTGAGCCATAAAATAGGTGCATTAGCATGCATATTAATAACGGGAAGAGGAGGGCAAGACAACAGCAGCAGCAGCAGCAGCCGGCACCGGCGCTCCAGAGGCAGTGACGGGCTTTATTTTACCCACCATGCACCAGGCAAGAGGCTTCGCTACTCTTTCCTCTTCCTGTCTTTCCTGTTTACTGAAAGGATTTCTTGCTACTGATAATCTACCTTCTCAGCTAATCTTTACAGCCAATGAGCTAAGAGTTCTCCCATTTCGCTAGGTCTTAGCTTGGCGCTTTTCATCTTTATATGTCTGAGAAGAAGCTCTATTGTTTACACAGCAGGGTACATCTGATTTTATTTCTTAAATCCGATTTTGAGATGGAATGTTCGCATTGTAATTGACGAGTGTCTGTCGTATTTGTTTGTTCGGACTGTGGTTGCATTTGCTCGCATATTCACATTCACATTCAACCCAGGCATGTATAGATAATGCAGTGCAAGGGAAAGTAAGCTAGTTAGCTAGCTTTCAATGTGGAGCTTTCGCTGTGGATTATGTTTTACATAAGAGCAACGTCCAGTCACGGTTCTGAGCGTATTCGGCACAGAGAACAGCAACGAAACTGAAGTTTTCATCCACACAAATTTCTGACGCCAAGAAGCAGCGTGCACCGAATGGCGAAAACCAACACATGAAATCCAGTCTGAGTCGGAGTGTCTTCTCAATGTCATCCCTCACTCCCTGTATGCCCCCTAATGAGCACCTCCACCAGCCCACTCTGGGATTTTAATTGAACTTTGTCATGGGCAACAAACTGGGGTTCAATATTCATTAGCCAGACGAACATGTTGCCTTGGCTTCCCAGTGCTGAGATCACTCCGTACCCGAGCGCTGACTGCTCTGCCCTTTCAGTTAATGCTGTGGTTAGAACTGTGTTCCGCTGACCCGAGACCAATTTTGCGATTTATTTCCTATTGATTGTAGCGAGGCTTTGATTAGCCGAGATTAATCCTGAAAGGGCAGCTCCCAAGCATGAGGCTTAAACGTGCTGGACAGGCTCTTTCCCCCCCCGCCCCAAACCCTGCCGAGGCCTATTAGTCCTGATCCACCCTGGGTTATGCAGATAGCCTCGGCGTGGCGGGTTAGCAAAATTGCACCCGTAGCCATCATCACATCTGCTGCTCTTTGGGAGCGACACACTTTGGCCAATTTTGCACCCCTGCTCCACAATTAAATGTCACTGGTTACAGCCTGAGGGGGAAAACACCACGGACACACTAAACGCCATTTAGCTCTGGGTGTTTCGTGACGCCTCCGTCTAGCCATGACCGTTCCCCTGTGCTACTGCTGCGTGAGGAGGATCTCTGGTGCAGCAATTTTATTCTTTTTTTTTTTATCCCAAACTTGTGTCATTCACATCTGCGTGTCAGCAGCTCTGGGAATATGAATGCTCGCCACTGTACATATTCAAACTGTCCACACGCCTGCATGTGTTTATGAAGTGCTGTATTTCATGGGCCTGTCTGCCAGAATTTATTTAGCACACTTCCTACTTGCTCACACGCTGCTTGGCTTTGCGGCAAAGTTTTTCTTTTTGGACAACATAAAATCAATAAAGCGTGTAAATAAAAAAAAGAGTAATAAACCAGGCCAAGAATAACGGATTTGCCAGAGTAGCAACAGAAACGCTGCCACATCTCTCTGCGACACCAGAGAAGGAGAGCAGATGGTGGAGAAATTCCCTCATGACGCGTTCTGATTGAAGCTCTTCGCGGTTGCTTGCAAACATACCGTTGTAATATTCGTGTGTGTTCGGAGATGCTGCAGCGCATGATGGTGTACTTGTCTAAGCCAATATGCTAAAAGCTTGGTCTCTGTCATACCCTCTCTATCTGTCTAATTCTCCTCTATATCCTTCCTTCTCTGCTAAATAGTGGCCCAGGATAGAAGGCGGTCGATCAGTGGTGGTATAAATAGTCTGTAGACCTCACTTCCCCAGGGCTGTCAGTCACAGCAAACATTAAAGGAAAAGTTCATGCTTTTTAGCTCCCTCTGCTGCCTGTGAGGTGAATTGCCCTCCTGTTGAAACTACATATGAAAAAGTTCTGTCTGGGGGTGGAGCTTATTTCTGCACCAGAAAAACGTAAACCTAAAACGACAAAACTGTCCAGATCCACGACATGAATTAGAAACACTTTTTTTAAACATTACAAACTGCACCTGTAAGGTTTCCTTATTCTCTCTGGGTCATCTAAACTGTCTTCCTCTGTGTGTCCCTCAGGTTACCCAAACATTGTGGCGACGTACGGGCGCGGATACACTGGATTTGCTCCGAGTTATAGCTACCAGTTTCCCGGTAAGTTGATGCTTGGGTGGCAAACGCGCTGCCAATGAAAATGTACATGCAGTTACATGTTAATCATAAACACATACCACTGAGAGAATTCAACTAGCAAGCGTGTGCTGTTTGATTCTGGCAGGCTTACAAAAATTAGGTCACATGACTTTTATCGAGGACGTGTTAGCCATGGCAGTAGACAGTACACGCTTGTTCATACATGCATCATATGACAGTAGCTAGTAGAGCTGTCTAATTTCTTTTAAAATTGCATTTGATTTTTATTGACTTACGATTTTTAGTGTTCAAATGCATTTAATATTAATTGAACCTGTAATATTATTAGAATTGAACCTGTAATATTGTTATACTGCCACAGACAAAACGAACGTCAGCAGAAGCACTACACAATGCATTTGTATCACAAAAGAAGGAAATGATCACTCTTAAGCAAAGAAAATAGGCAATATCATACTTTTATCATGGGTACTGTGAGTAAATACATAAAGAATCTAAAACACGAATGTTTTATTGTCGCTGATATTTAGCGCAAGTTTACATTTCTTAGGCCACGTAGTTAGGTTTAATCCCAAATGACTTCCTATTCACTGTGCTCACTACGTAGGCTATAATGTAATGCCATTGGAGGCAGTATCTAGTGCACTATATGCCCAATAGAATGCTGTTTGAGATTCAGCCATAGAAAAAGAACGACTTCAATAAGTGCCTTCTGGAAACTTGTACATCGTTTTATACTTAATTAGAAAACATGTATGTAAAATAAAGTATGACATGTACCAAAGAGCCTTTTCCTACATCAAGTAAAGGCCAGAACGTTTAGCCAGACCGTTTATTAAACATGTTTTGAATTAACTTCGAATTATGTACATTTGAATAGTATTCGAATATTACAGTTTGTTCTGACAGCCCTAGTAGCTAGTGAGCATACATTTCATATTTCATGCTGAAAGTTGCACAATTTTCTGAACATTGGTGGTCTGGTTTTTGGCCGCAGTCAAACAGAAAGCCGCGAGGCCAACCATGACCAGTGTGTGTTCACTCAGAGCCGCGTGCACTCAGAACTTCAGCTTGTGTGTGTGTGTGTGTGTGTGTGGGTGTGAGTGCTGTTGGCGGTGAGATGCTGGCACAGATACACACCCGTCCACCCCATGCCTCGCTGCCTGTTGACTTCCTGCTTTATTTAAGCCTTTTTACACATGCCTGTTTGCTGCTCCGGACATCAGTGGCACACGGCTGATAAGCTCGAATGGGAAATGTCTGACAGCAGCTCAGATCTCCGTAATAGGTTTTCTCAAGTGTGTGTGTGTGTGTGTGTGTGTGTTTGTGTGTGTGGAGGAAGGATGTAAGGATTCTGATTGATACTGGTCCTACCGTCTCACGTTCAGGCTTAATGATTTATAGATGTTTGGAGGTTGGGAAGCATCTCAATAAGGCTCTGGGCTCTTCAGCCTCTGTTACATGTGACTATGCTCTTGGCTTTCACACAATTACGTGTTTACATTCATACTGCGAAGCAAAGATCAGTGCTAACCATCTGAGATGTGGGCTACATCTTGGCTTCAATCTTTAATAAAGTGTTTCAATTCGTAACAAAGTCTACTAGAGTCATCAAAGTAAAACCCTAATTGTGCAGTTTAGCTTGCCGATTGACCTGAGCAATTAGGCCCTCGTTCTTCTCCAGGCTTCTGTCAGTCTAGCCGGCTGAAACGGCCTAATTGGAAACTCTTTCAGTGCATCGTGTAAAGAATCTATGAAAGGCAAAAATCCTCGAGCCGTGAATCGATCATTTCGTCCCGGCCGTTTAAAAGCAAAGCGAAATGTGGAATTTAATGTACAAGTCGGACATACTGCATACTGAAAGACGGACGGAGGAGAGAACGTCTGAAGAGAGATGTCTGGAACGAGGGGATAATGGAGTGTAAATTGGGAGGCACTAGAAGAGGTGCCGGTGTGACTAAGCCGAGTTTGGAGTGAGAGTGTGTGTGTCTGTGTTGAAGCAGGGCCAGCAGGGTTACTGATCATCAGCGCTGTGTAACATTAGACCCGGGCTTGCTTTAGACTAGCATTAGCATGGTCGCATCATTAAAGCCACCCACAGTGTGAGCCCCATCAGAACCCCCCCTCTCCTGTGCTGCTTTTAAACGCCTGTTAGGCCTCCATTAGGCCTGCACGCCACTCTCATTCCATTTGCTTCAAAACAATTTGAAAAAGATGTGGAAAGTGTAGTCTGAGTTACAGAAAAGTGCTGGCCTCGGGGGAAACCTGCTCTCTTTTTATTTTATTTTATTTATTTATCTATCTATCTATCCTGTAGTTCTCTCTCGCCCTCTGTCTACCTCTACATTTGGTGGCGTTTTCATAGAGAGTCTTTTTTTAAAGCCTTGGATAGTCACTATAAAAGTCACTCTATGACTTTTACAACCCTAACAGATTATGAGAAGACTGGACATCGCACACTTTCCCACTGATAAAAAAAAAACAACTCGCATAAAAGCACAAGCTTTCCCATTGCTAAGGGACGTTGACGGCAAAAACAAACATGGAGGTCTCTCCTGATTGGTCCCAGGCTTCAGAAATTGCAGCCTAGCTTTTTTTTTTCCTCCTTCAGAATCTTAAAGGTCGCAATCTGATTCGCTGTCCGCACTTCCGTGTATACGCACTTTCCGACAGGCAAGCTAACTTTAGAACACTGTGACACTGAGCTTTTCGGAGGAAGATATAGTCACTGGGCTGAAAAAAGTCCATAGCCTTTAAAGTTTTTTCTCGAGTTTTGTTTGAAACAGTTAGTGGCATGTACACGTGGTTGGCCGTTTGCAATGTCAGTTAAACGGCCTCTTCTTGTGAAAGTAGGCGGTTCTTGACCACGTTTATTGACAAAACGTACCAGACTCTCTAGCGAAACAATGGCAATAAAACTGAAACCGACAGCAGTTATTTTAGTTCAGTGTGTATGAGCAGGCTAGCTCTACCTAAAGACCGGTGGTGGTGTGCTAGCTCCTCTGTTAGCACTAATCTCCCAGATTTGGCCCTGTAAGACCCCCCCCCCAACTGAATCCATGCTCTCAGTGACCTTGCTGTAGAGTGGGGAAGGTGAGTGTGTATGGAGAGGATTTGTGGGAGTCTGGGGAGGGGGTTCGAGATTGACTCCGCTCAAAGGAGTGGAGCTCATTTTGTTTCAAAGCGCTCGCTCTAAGCCTCGACCGAGGGGGTGTATGACTGAGAGGACAGAGTGTGTGTGTATTGATGTTCCTTCTGTTCCCTGTCAATGAGGGCACACCTCTCAATTTCACAGACCACCCATATGCTTGAGCTGCTCAGCTTACAGAAAATGAAATTGTTAAATGGTGAGTCTGCTCCGTCTCTGGAAGGTCAGAACAGTGTCTCTCTCTCTCTCTCGGTCAGTGCACGGACACGGCAGCTTGTGCTTAGATCAGATGCACATTCTACATTTTAGATATCAGTATGGGTTATTTATAATGAGTGTGTGTGTGTGTGTTTATTGTATAGTATTTTCTGGACTATAGGTCTCTCCGCTGTAAATTCTGTCTGTTTTGCGTTAAGAAATAATCAATATACGTGTCTACCTTAATATATCAGACATTTTATATTTTTATAATGTTTGTACGGCATCTAAAATTCTATTGGTAATAATCTAGTTTAGTGTTTGTCCCGTTAGTGTTGCCGTAGTTCAGCCTTTGCTACAGAACGGATTTTAATCCTGTTGTAAAATACCTGGCTGTAAGTCCATCCTTACACAGCGATGTTTAACGCTTACATGCCTACCTTCACAGATATAAGATATGCTAGCCGCTACGATACATTTGCTTTGTTACACGTGTCATAAATTTCTACATATCGCAGCTGATGCAAATGTTAATATATATGCACCGTCAAGATTTTGGATTGAGCCGAATTCCTGAAAACTGCCAGCAATGCAGTGTGATGACTCATTGTAGACTAAATATACGGTTGTACAGAAATGATCAAAACCCAAGACAAGATCTGCCAGTTATAAACAAGCATCTTTACTGCTTTTGACACCTTTAAATCTACTTGCACCACTTATTAATAATAGTCTAATAATGGAGAGCCCAAAACAGTTCTTTTTCATTCACATAACAGGAAACAGCTGTGGCAGGATTGCACGTGAGAATGACATCATCAATCAGAAATGTCTGATGATGTACAAATACCGTGACATAATATTCATCCTAAATCGTTCGAGTAACATGACAATAGCTAAAGCTAATGTGCTAACACGACGGACATGATGGCCTCTAGCTAACCTTAGCTGTAAGTTGCATCATGATAAACCCACCAGATAAACGAAGTCCACAAACTAATCTTAGCAAGCTTCACACACCGAACACACCGATTGTCAGAGCTTCGCCAAAGGTTTTCTCCAAAAATGCCAACACTGAGCAGCCTGAAATTGGCTGCTCAGTGTTGGCATTTTTGGAGAAAACCTTTGAGTCGACCCTCTAAATTTAGTTGAAGTCGGTGATCTGAACTTGAAAAGTGAGAAAGTTGTTCCCTCCAGGATTAGGTTAAGAAACGCAGGAGTGTTGCTTTAATGAAGGAATGCAGTGTGTCAAACATCTGCTCTTGCTGCTTTCTCTGTCTCTCACACACACACACACACACACACACACAAACACTGACTCACGGGTCATCATTGGGATGTTAGCCGTGTTAGCTCGTCCATCCTGTCCCATACACCAGAGAATGCAGAGAGGTGGCAGGACGTGTCTCTCTATCTGCTCCAGCATCACCACTCATTCTCTCTCACTCTCTCTCTTTCTCTCTCTCTCCCTCCTTCATCTTTATGAGACACAGCCTGACGCTCGCACGCCACTAAATCACGCAGCCGCTCTCACTCTCGCTGTCTGTCTCTCAGCTCGGCTCCTGTGCTTTTATTGGCGCGAATGTCACAAGTTACATCATTGCCAAAGCAAATAACACGGCTAAATGAAAGAACATGGCCATTAGCGAAGTTATTAAACGTAAACAAAGAGCGACCGAAGAAGAAAAGGAGCAATTATTTGCAAAACGTTGATGCCTAGTCTCGCTGCTCGTCCCTCAGGCGGCGACAGGGTGACACCGATGATTTCATTACTCTCGCCCTAAACGTACAGCAGGTTATGGCTGGCAGTACATACTCCTGACTCTTTCTGCATCTCTCTCGGGGTGGGAGTCTGTAGGGACCTCGTGTTTACGATTCGATTTCGAATCACAATGTGATTCTGAATTGATTCTGAATGCTACTTTAAATTTATATTTGTTACAATGATACATTTTCTAATTTAATATTGAAAAAGAAATTGAAATTGTGCATGTGGACTTTTACGTGGATCCCAGGTCGTCTAGTTTTTTATTTTTTTTTTAGCTAAATATAAGTGAGAGAAAAACGTTACTGTGGGTAAATTAATAAAGGTTATGATAGAATTATAATATTGTGTGTTTGATTTTCTTTGCTTAGGAAACCAACCAAATTTTCACCTTTCGTGGTTTATGTGATATGAATGCATCGTGCAGCACTACTGCTAATGTTTGTTTTGTCTGTGGCAGTGTAAAATTACTCATATTTAAATGCTAAATCTATTAGTAATTAAACCTCAAATATAAATTTTAAAGGAATTTGACAGCACTAGTCTTTATTTAATGTACATGTTTATGCAGACGCACGCCTGTGTCCAGCGTCGTTTTTGTGCATCAATGCAGAATCTTTCAAGGGAGAATTGCAATGGAATGGAATCTAGGAATCAGAATATTTTTTCCATCCCTACATCCTCACTCTCTCTCTCTCTCTCTCTCTCTCTCTCACTTTCCCTTTCTTCATCTCTCTCTCTCACTTTCCCTTTCTTTATATCTCTCTCTCTTTCTTTATATCTCTCTCTCTCACTTTCCCTTTCTTTATATATCTCTCTCACTTTCCCTTTCTTCATCTCTCTCTCTCACACTTTCCCTTTCTTCATCTCTCTCTCTCTCACACACACTTTCCCCTTCTTCATATCTCTCTCACTTTCCCTTTCTTCATCTCTCTCTCACTTTCCCTTTCTTCATAGCTCTCTCTCTCTTTCCCTTTCTTCATCTCGCTCTCTCTCTCTTTCCCTTTCTTCATCTCGCTCTCTCTCTTTGTCTTCCTGCACTGACAGTAAACAAAGAGTAACAGCACAAAGGCAAAAGGTGAAAGTCGGTGAGGATCATTTTACTGTGGCACAGAGGTCATAGCCATGATTACATACACACACACACCCATCCCTCTCTAACTTATTCTCTCACTCCGAGGGCACAAAATGCATCACCTCCCCACCGCTTCATCAAAGGCTCAGAACAGGAATGGCCTATACGCTCGCACGCAGTCTTATTTGGCCAGTGTGAAGTGCTGCACTGTCATTATGGAAATTGGCCATCTGGAAGGAGGAAACGTCGGGGAAGCTCTCGACTGTTACGCCTCGGCCCGAAACGGCTCCTTCATTCTCATCTCCCGCTCGACTATTCTCCCGCTCGCCTCTCATCTGTCCGCTGAAGGATTGGGCTTTTTGATGTGTGCATACGTTACAGCTTTATGTAATGAACGATCATAGCATGAGAACATTCCGTCTGACCCCGAGCCCCCCCGATTAACCCCTAACCAAGACCGAATAAAGCCTGACAGTCCTAATGACAACGCATGTTCGCTTCTAACGACAATGACAGCCGTCATCAGATGACCGGCAAACAGAATGAATTATCAGTCAAATCCAATGAAAGTCATTCAGAATTAAAGGAGCGGTTCAGCGAGAAATTTAATTCCCATTTTTCTGCCAAGAAATGTTTGGTGTCTTTAGTTTTACTATGGCATGAGATTAATGTAGCTAACAAGTAACAGAAGTCAATCACACTCAAAAAGTCATGTCAACGTGCTGATGTGGTTTAGGACACGGTATGAAATACTGTAATCTATAAACCTGAACAAAACTTCACCGTGTAGCTGAACGCTGTAACGTTACCGCCATCTTGGACAACTGGAATAATTTTTTACCTTGGTGCAGTTTGGTATCATTCCACGCAAGAAAAGATACTTCACATTTAGACTAGTGATTTTTACAACACGCCCCCTAGGCACGACCCCTCGCCTCCTAAAGTTTGAAAATTAGAAATCAACTTAACCATTTTCCTCAAAGCAAGTGTATGAAGATTTGTGAATGTACAGACGAGTGACAAACTAAAGAAAACCCCTGAATAAACGAGTGCATCCACAGGGGTCAAGGTGTTACTGAATGCTTTAATGAGTATATAAATTATGTAAGTCATATGCTCTGGCCTTCACAGTCTCCATATTCTCAACCCAATTGAACACCTGTGGGAGATTTTGGAGCGGCGTTAGACAGCGGCTCCACCGCCATCATCAAAACATCAACTGAGGGAAGATCTTTTGGAAGAACGGTTCCCCATCAGTTCCAGAGACGTGTAGAATCTACGGCAAGCTACATTGAAGCTGTTCTGGATGCTCGTGATGGCCCAAACACCTCACTAACAAACTTTATGTTGGTTTTTCCTTTCATTTGTCACCCGTCTGTATTTACGGAAAAGATTTTGAGTGAGACAGACTTCCACTACTTGTTAGATACATTAGCCTCATAGCTCGAGTGCAAAACCTAAAGAAGCAAATTGTGAGGCGTTGGGTCCCGTCGGGTTGTCCGCCATCTAAACCGCTAGTATTCGTACACATGTGCATAAGTAATTACACCTTCAGGGTCACTTAAAGGACTTAAAGGACTTAAAAACAGAATGTGCCATATGGAGATACTGTATGTATAGATTGCTTATAGGCATATTTGTGAGCCAATAGACTGTAGGTGAAGTAACTGATAGTTGTGCTGCTGGTGTGTGTGTGTGTGTGTGTTGAGCTGCTGTAAGTGGTCCCTTAGCATGGAGAACCCCCACCTCTCATAACCTCGCTTACCAATCACACATTTGGATATAAGGTCCTTGCAGGCTTTAATAAGCACCCAGGACCGTGTGTGTGTGTGTGTGTGTGTTCAGGCGTGTGGTGTGCGAGTTTGCCTTGTTTGGGGATCTCGCACCTCCTCACTAATGCCCTGTTGGATGAGAGGACGCTGTGGAGGAAGAGGAACAGATATGGAGGGCTGTTGTGTGTGTGTGTGGACATGAGCGGCCATAGTATCCATCAATGGTACATGATTAAAATATGAATCATTTACCTTTTTGAATCCAGCTGCTAGCCATTTAGCAGAGATCTGTAAGACATTTGAGGTTTAGAAATGAAGCCTTGTGTTCGGTTCACTAATTAGCTAACTAATGTTGTGTCGCATTGCCCCAGGCCATCAATTTCGATTTCAAGGCAATACAACTAATGTTTATTTTATAATACCCAATCTGCCTCATCTTTATCTCAGTAATGATCAAAATAAACGATATTGATGGAAATACAGCCCTAAAAGCCCTTCCGTTGTTTGTGTGTGTTTGCAGCTCAGTGTAAATAAGAGATGGAGAGAATGTGACAGTGACTAAAATCACCTTTTTGCTTTATAATAAGTTAATATATTTATTTCACCTTGTTACTCTCAGCTCAGCATGACCCTGAACAGCATCTCTGCAGTATAAATATGTTTTAGTTTTTTTTGTAAAACATGGTTGATGTTCATTCAGGGAAAATGAGTGAGCGTATAAAACTTTGTTGAGAATTTTTTTTTTTTGTATTGCTACATTTTAATAAGTCTCACAAGCCAGATTTATAACTACCGCTAGAGAGTCTGGTATTTTTTGTCACGTAAAATGGCCATAAACAGCCTACCTTCACAGGAAGAGGCCATTTAACTGACATTTCAAAACGACCAACCACAGGCCGTTGTGTGAAGAGGAGGCAAAGCGGAAACAGTGCTGCAACGAAAAACAGCCGTGTGCAACAACCTAGAAACGGCGTGGTTTAATACGGCTCAGCGGAGTTCGGGAAATGCTGTCACGGTAACGTAAAATAAATGATTGCATTTATGATGCATTACGTTTGGAGATTTTGTAGTCGGGGGCCCCCCCAAGAAAAATACGAATAACAATACAAACTATTTTACAGACGTGCTCGTCGATAAACACACGAGGATATCTTGTTGACTTGCTTTAAACAAAACTCTGGAATAAATTTTCAAGACAGGATGCTGTCAAACTATTTTCAAACCCAGTGACAATATCTTGCTTCAAAAAGCTTCTTGTTGTCATGGTGTTTAAAGCAGGTGTTGTTTTCCCGTCTGACTGAAAAAACTGGTGCCTGGAACTGCGTACACACACAAGTGCGGATAGCCAATGAGATTGTAACTGGCAAGATCCTGATAGTCATGGCCAGCCAAGTGTACAATATACATCAGATGGTCTGTGAGGCGAAGCATCTGAGACTGAAACTACACTTTTAGTAAATATGTATATAGAGCAATAGATGTACTTTATTGATGCCCAAGGGCAAATTCGGGCACCACAGTAGCCAAAAAAACCCCACAAGACATTAAATACACAGAATAACTACATCTAATTACACATCCTCACATATTTACACATACACACAGTGCAAAGACATCAGTGCACAAGCAAGACACATCACAACATCGACTGAAACATTCAAAAATGACCTTAAGACAATCTTTATACCCTGGTGGTGTACAGCTTTCATGGAAATATAAACAATAAGGCAATGTTTCACTTTTTCTAATGTTAGGGTCACTCTAGTAAGTCACCAAATTTCAAGTTGAAAAAAAATCATTTAGGGGGTTTTCTCTGCTGTTAAACATAGTGACGGGTCATTTTTAACCCTTAAGACAACACAAGGGTTAAAACTTGAGTAGAGAGGAAAACTAAGGATGGAAATGCAGGCCAAAATCTGTTAAAGGGCAGGAGAGCGTAACAAGTAGATTATAAGATGTGAAATTTTAACCCGAACCCGACAAATATTTCAGAAATGACCAAAGCCCTTCAGGTCCCTTTAGACAGTCCTCTCAAGCTCTAATTCTTGAGGTAATAAAAAGAGACGGAGGGTAAATTGGTGACGTTGGCCTCCACCACACAACATCTGCCAAATACATCAAGCAACACTCAACCACCACGCCAAAAACAACTCGGACCTGCTTCTAATTTGCAAATCAGCTTAATGAGCATGATTAGTAAAACATGTAGGAGGTCAAACAGTTCACTCGGCATTTCTTTTATGTTTTTTGTACCAGAAAGTTCAACAGACCATCTCCCCCAGCAAGCTTGTCATGTGATATGAAAACCAAATCCATGTGGACTTTCATTTGTGAATTGCTCGTGGTTTCATTAAGACACACAGGCCTGTCTTTACCTCATTCTCATGGACAGATCGACCACATAAAAAACAAAGAATTTTGTGTATCCTGATTAAAAAAAAAAAAAAAAAAAAAAAGGGTGTGGATTTTCACAGGCAGCTCACTAATGGAGTCTGCGAGGTCCATCTCTGCTGTATTTAGTCCAGTACATTTGGAGTAATCACACTGCCTCATACAGACACATGTTTCCCCGTTTGATGGATATTTATGTCACACACGTATCACTGAGTGTATAGCTGATGTGAAATCCAGTGCTGGCGGGGAGAAAATAAAGCAATCTCGCGACCAGAGAAGCGGACGAATTTAAAAATGTGGCTTGAGACTTGGCACAGGCGCAGAGAGACAGTCACGAAACCGAGTGCGAGCAGTAAACACAGAGGCACGCAGATGCACAGTCCACATGCAATAAGGCGCCTTTTTCCGCCCTGCTCTCCTTCTGAAGGTTTTTTCTTGCTGGAAATTCATAACCGAGTGACAGCGCTGAACTGAGTTCTTCTCTGTGTTTAAATCACTAATAATTTTTGATCGAAAAAGCAGAAGCTTTGAGTCAATTCGTTGTCATTAAAATATCGTTCCAAGATCATGTTGATGAGCTTGAGCATAAACCAAACTGTAAAAATGTCCAGGCCAAGGACGGAAAATGAGGAGAGAAGCGCAGGACGGTTCATCATGCCGTCAGCAGCTGTTGCTTAGGAAATGACGAATGTGATATTCAAATCGCAGGTGTTTTCCGCTAGTGGACTCGATTCTAAGTGAACATCATCGTGTGTATTTAACTATGCACCAATGTCTTGGCAAGGAGCAAGAGCTAGCTAATAAGTAAGGCTAACAATATAGCTAGCTAACACATCGTTGTTTGGTCTTTTATACGCATAGTGTACAGGCACAGTGACAGTGTGAACAAGATATAACCATCTGGAATATCAACGTTTACCTCAAATGTGTTGGTAAATTACTAAGAATAAACTCAGTTTGACTAAAATTACACTGTTTTTACACTTATCATCGCTAACCCAAGTTCCATGGGTTCTGTCATAATGAGAAACTTTACATCACAGTTTGTAAACTATTGAAAATTTTTGACTCACAATGTCGTGACTACCATAATATTGGGTCGTTCAAGTGGAATATTTTCATAAACACAGTTTACACACAACCATATTTGAATGTAGCAATACTTTGCCATACATAATCTCCTTGATTACGTAATGACTGTAGTCTAGTACCGTCTTGCATTTGGATGCTGTATATTAATTAGCATTGTTATTATTAGGAATAGTAATTCATTTATTTGACTTTTTGTTTTTTATGCTGGTGGGCAATGGGTATTATGTTTTTCCCCATTATATTGTAAAATGTAATACCCTTTATATAACATAACAAAAAATTGCAGGTGTGTTTCGCTATCACAGGTGTGTTTCACCATTGCGTGTGATCTCTTCCTTGACAAAAAAAAGTATCATGCTGGTTGATTAGCATGGTGGTTGGAAGAAATGGACCAAAACTAGCGACCTTCTTTGACACGTAGCAGCAGTCTGCGGTGCTTCATTTCTGTGGGGAGTTCTTACATCTCGCCAAAGACAGCAAAGTCACCGTTCCGAAGCTTAATGCCTACAAATCCGCTGTGTTTGCAGAGGAACGCGATAGCTCTGACCCAGTGTGTAACCTTCAGATGTGCTGGTGGTTTTGTGATGCTGAATGTTGAACATTAAACCAGTCCCCCACTGCACTGCATTAGACATCTTTGTGGTAATCAGCCAATTTAATCGTGTTGTTAGCAACGATATTCAAGCAATTTTGACATTGCTAACCTTTATGAACAGACTAACAGGCTAATCTACAAACTAGCATAAAAGTATACAGGCTAACTCATTAACTGTCATTATAGTAAACACGCTAACACAAGCATTATAATAAACAGGCTAACCCATGTTCTAGCATAATAGTAAACAGGCTGACCTACACGTTACCATTATAGTAAACAGACTATCCAAGAGCTAGAAGCAGGCTAACCTACAAGCTACCATTATAGTAATCAGGCTAAAACAAAAACTAGAATTATAGTTAACAGGCTAACCACAAACTAGCATTATGGTAAACCGGCTGGACTTCAGGACTACTTAGAATTAGCTTGAGTTAGTAATGAGTGTTTTCGTCGGCCGAGGGAGTGTGTGTATTACCCATAATGCACTGCAAGTGGAATGTCAGTTTTTAAATGTAACATTCAAATGTGTTACAGAGTGTTTAATGAAATAATGTGTAACATTAGCTACATTATCTGTAACATAGGTTGAGGTCAGGTATGCTTAGCTTCCCTGTGTCCTTTGTCAGGATTTAGCTGACTGTGCTCATGTTTGTAGAAAGCTAATCTTATACACTGCTTATTAGTCAATTACATAGCGGGCTATTGGCTAGATGCTGAATAGGCTACAGCAGTGCTAAGTTATAACGTTTTTTTTTCTAACAACTCTTCTTTGTGACACATTATCTATGCACACCGTCTCAAACCACATGTTCTTCTAAGGTTTCTCAACAACCGTTATTTGTTAAAATGAATTTTAAGAAGGACTGCGTCCCAAACATTAGTGACATGAGTTCTTATTAGATTTCATGCTAATAAGTAAATGGTCATCTCATCTTGGCGTCACAACTAAAATAACACCTGATCTTCATTTCTGCTGTTATTAATCAGTGGATCAATAATGATTCATGACATTTGTTCAGGACTCAGAGGACTTCAAATAAAGTAATAATAAAAAAACACCATTAATGAAATATACAGCCATTACTCATAATGGGAAATGTCGCATTATTAAACTTCTTGGCAGGAAGACTAGCCTTTCCTATCAGCGTCCGTTTAATAACCCTTTTCCTCAACAAGATGTAGCATGTCATAAATCTCTCTCTCTATTATCTCAAAGTGAGAGTGATTGATGAAGGAGCGGAAATGTTTTCCTTCCTCTCGTCACTGCACTGATGGAGAGGCCGACTCCAGCTGCGGGGGAAACAAAGCGCATGATTTATTGTCTCCTTAATATTACATTATTAAAGACACCACTTTATAGTAAACACCGCAGAGAATCGGGCCTCAGATATCCAGAGCTCACTTTCTGTGAGGGCAGGAATGGGGATCGGCATTACGGTATTTCCGCGGGAATGGTAATAAAATGTGTATTAACACAGTAATGAAAGTTGAAGCAGGATTTACAGCAGACTGACCACCTAAATCACTCACCAACTCGCCTGGTGAGTCGCCTCGTTCCATCGGGCCGACATTTCATCACTTGTTCATCAAAAAAAGCAGTCGTCTAGAGTTTGAGTGGAGCAATGCAAAACTTAACCCAGGAACTTTAGCCCAAGACCTTTACCCAAGAAACTGTTGCCCAGGAACTTTACCCCATGAACTTTGGCCCAGGAACTATATCCCAAGAACTTTATTCCAGGAACTTTATTCCAGGAACTTTACCCCAGAAACTTGAGCCCAAGAACTTTAGCCCAGGAGCTTTATCTCAGGAACTTAAGCCCAGGTACTCTGGCCCAGGAACTTTAGTCCAGGAATTTAAGACCAGGAACTTTATCCCAGGAACTTTAGCCCAAGAAGTTTATCTCAGGAACCTAAGCCTATTAGCTTTATCCCAGGAACAATAAAAGGCAGGAACTTTACCCCAGGAACTTTACCCCATGAAGCTTGGGAACCTAAATTAATATAGAAACCCAAAACATTAACAGAACAGTTTGCCCCGCTGATTGCTACTGTACGGGAGATTTTAAAAGGAAAAAAACACAGGAACGTCATCCATCCTGCCCTACACATGTTGTTATTTTCTTTTGCTGTTTAATGTCACTTTATATTTATATTGTTATATGTTTATATTGTTGTTTCACATCCCTCTGTATGCCTGTTTGTCTTTTTATCCATTTTAGCTAATGACAGATAGTGAGCTAAATGTTAAAAATGTATCGATAAATTGGAATGAGTTAACAGAGTATGGTTATGTAACCATAGTAACCACTCGTCGTGGCGTGTAAGCGTGAGGGCTTAGAGTTTAGGCCCTACCCGTTGAAGAGGGCTCGTTCCTGGGCGGAGTTTCTGGTTAAGCCCTGTTTACGCTGAGCCCTGCCTAGCAGAAAGGGAGCAGGAACCCAGGAATCAAGTGTAAGCACCTGGTTTGGTCCAGTGGAAAGGGGGCTAAAGTGTGACTGATCTGGTTCTGTGTTTCTCATATCCCTCCTGTGTTTCCAACAACTAGCCACTGTCATTTGACAATTAACCTCCGATCATGTGATCAGAGTTCCTTTCAAAAACGCAACGATATTCCTGTATTTGTTTTAAAGCATGGTGTGTGTGTTTAGCTTTATAAATCATAGACATGCAATGTTCTAGGCGAAGGACAAAAGTGTGTGTTGCAAGGTGAAGTGCTGAGATTTATGGCGTTGAGGCATGTGTGCGTGATTATTTTAGAGATGTTAATATCTGCTGTCACATGTTGTCCCAGCTGGGTCATTAATCACTGCAACTCCCCATCACACACACACACACACACACACACTCTTATTCCGAGTGTTACAGCTCTGAATGTTACGTTTGTAAACCGACAAGAAATCAAGAAGTCTTGTTAGAATTAATTCTGTGTGTTTTAGTGTTAGAGACGTTCCAGTAAGAAAACTAACTGAGCATAAACTCTAGCGTTTGGGACAGAGCCTTAAAATTGCCAGAATTCTATTGAGAACATTAACTAGACATAAATTCTAGCATTTAAGGCGAAGCCATAAAATAGCTAATGTTCTTGTAAGAACACTAACTACTGTAGATGTGTCAGTTCACTCTGTGTCAAAGCAAAAAGTTTGTATAATGCAATTAAACGTGTGAAAAGTAATTTAGTGCTTGTTAAATTACCTTTTTGATCTCTTTAAGGCCTATTGTTGAAATTCAGTATTGTAGTTTGCCCTGTTCTCCCTGCCTTAACCAGACATTGCATGGAAAAGGCAGATTACATTAAATAAATAAATAAATAAATTTACCTTATCACTGGTCTCAATATACGAAAAAAACAGACCAAAAATAGTGCTGGAGTGAAGCTCTGCAACTGTCTGATTCGATTAGCATGTTCCCCTTTGATGGCAGCCTGATGTTTGGAGTTGGCTTTAGCGTAGACGTTTGCTTTAGGCTAATCTTGTTAGCGGCTGATAATCTCCCCTTGTTCAAAGAGGAGGTATGGAGGAGCGCGAGCCACGCTCTGTCAATTATTTGCAGGCGCACATCTGTTCTCGCTCTCCTCCAGGTGGACGAAGATGGACGTGATAGCACGCACACAAAGCACAGTGCAGAGACTAGCCCGAGGCTGTGTCCCAAACGCTATTGTTTGACAGATAATTGTTTAGTCAAATTTATGCTAATGAGTAACAGTCGTCTGGAAAACTTAAAGAAACATGTGGTTTGGGAAAAGAGAAGAGAACATGTAGAAACTAGTTACAATATAAATGAAGGGATAATATGACTATCCTGCTAGCCAATGGACCAGTGACTCGGTTATCAAGCTCTCAATGTACCTGCATAAACATTACGATGACAAGGACATTAACACAAAAAACATTGGTAATATACACACAATTTCTATATAGAGGACTGGATACTATATACAAACTACTGCACATTCATGAGCCTGATAGCGTGTGGAAAGAATCGATTCCGGTGTCTGGTGGTTCAAATATGGGGTGACCAGGGTGTGAGGGGTCGGCAGTGTTTTTTCCCTCTCGCCTTCTGGCTGTGGAGGTGAACCGATCCTGGAGGGTTTCTTCCTATGTGTAACGTGCACCACACGGGAGAAGAGGCAGGACGCAAGTGCGGATATTCGGTGTGTTTATTTGCAGGCTTAATCCATAAATCATGATCATAAGACAGAGCAGGGGTCAGAGAACAGGCAGACAATCGTGACGTAGAATAATCCATA
>JAOUQW010000009.1:12517611-12541726 GCA_028565825.1 Olivaichthys viedmensis
ATGATACAGCGCCCCTGGAGCAGGGAGGGTTAAGGGCCTTGCTCAAGGCCCAACAGTGGCAGCTTGGTGGAGCTGAACACAACAGCACTGCAAGCATGGGCTATTTGGAGTCTTTCTTTAACAAGAAAGCAAACTAGACTAAAAATAGTATAGTCAGCAATTTTAGTGCAAGTTAGCTGAAGCTAGGCATTTTGAAACTCAAATTCCAGTCAAATACATGCCTTCAGTAATGCCCCCAAAGTCGTCAGTGCCTAAGCTAGAACGCCTGAACATGATGGACTAGCAAGTAGAGAAGCCTCCTTGTCCTGATTGGTTGGATGTTGATGGTCCACATAATTTTGTATTTTTTTTTTTCGTTTAAAGAGTGTGGGGTGCCACCAGAGTTTCTCCTCTGAGCAGAATTAAAAAAAAATTTGAAGCTGCCAGAATGTGTGGAGAACTTCGCCAAATATTACAAAAGCACTAACATTACTGACCCTTACCTTTAAACCCAAGACTTTAGGACTTTTAAACAAGACTGGTGTGTTAGCTGGCTGCGATGGGGGAATTGGGCTAATAGCGGGGGCTGGATGAGCTGTCCGAGCTGAGCTATGTCTGATTACATGCTATCACTCCATCTGACTGTGAGCCTCATCTCCACTGTCAGACCCCCACCGTCTGATGAGCTGCTGTCACACACTGATGTATACCTTCATTAGAGCACCCGTTCTGTAATTATATTTATTATAATGTAATGTCTCGGACGTGTTACTCTGATGTATGTCTCTAATCAGACTGGGCTAATTACGATGTTTGATTACATTGTTCAACAAACAAACCTCTGCGTCGTAGTTATCATTATTTACTGGTTCCTGTATCGTGTGCACGCATGTGTAATGGTTTCCGATTTGACCACCGTCTGTGAAGCTTCACTTTAAAACTCACCGTAACTGTTCAATCATCTTCATCTTGACATTTAAACTCGGCTTTGATCATACGGATCTGATGAGACACATCATTCTCCTCGATTAAGGCTCTTTAGGAAGACCACATGGCTTTTGACGGGCCTCATTGCCGCGCACCGAGTGGAGTGGCATAATAGGCACTCAGTAACAAGCAATTAATCCCCCTGTCCCCATCTTTCAGTGGAGGGAGAGGGGGGGGCCATGCTGCTGGGCGGACTAGCCAAGCTTAGCCAATGACTAGTCATAATTCATTTTCCTCTCGCTGTGCCTGAGATCGGGCCAACAGCGAGCCGCACTTACACACTCACACTGCCTGGGTGTTATCTATACCACTGTTTCTCACCCCAGTACTCGGGGATCCTCAGACCAGTAGTGTCTAGCTGCAGCTCTGCAGAGCAGCAACATGAAGCCCCAGGCTGGGCAGACAAAGTGCCTGCTTGGGCAGAAGGAAATTGCTCTTTTCAAATAAGTACAGCAACGTATATCTAAGCATACGTTAGCTAACTAATCAACACTGAAAGACTCATTTTACGGTAGGCAATCTTCTTTTTTATTAAAGCTAGCGTCACCAACACTTTAGCATGCTAACTAACTTGGATAACGTTAGCTACCTGCAAGTTGGTGTTTAGGCCACAACACACCTGACCCAAGCAATCAAGGACACCGAATACCAGGTACAAGTATGTTAGGAGGTGAAAGAGAGCAAAAATGGGGACTATCTGTGGTCCCTAAGGACCCTAAGTTGGGAAACAATGGCCTAAATTGTCCTCCTGCTGGACTGTCCTATGATGGCATGTTCAACCATCGAAGCAAAAGGGCAGGCACTCTGTATTTGCTAAATTATAGGGCATATGTCTAAAGCTATTCATCCAAACAACTATTCAACCATTTACTGCAGGCTGTACTTTAGCCAGTCGGCTTGGGCTTGGGCTCGGCTAGACCGACGTCCAACTGCCTGGTGAATATTTGGTGTGTAAATGGCCCTTTACTGGCCGTCTGACCTCTTCACGCGGCTCACTTGAACAGTCCTGTAATTTTTTCAATAAGTTCTATTGCTTGCTCTCCGTGTGTGATAGAAAGCAGCACTTTTTACAGAAAAGAGTCATCAATCCCCATGCATGAACCCCATGCTCGTGTTGAATTAAATTATGGGGCTGAAAAGGAGTCATGTAGTGCGGTACGAGAGAGAGAATGAATGCCGCTAACGCAATAAAGAGGCATAGAAAAACTTTCACAGATCGAAGCCTGAGCTCCTGTGTCTGCCTCTCCTAATTATTTCATTTGAGTAAATGATTGTGCTGGCATTCCTGTTAGTAAGTTCACCCCCCCTGCCTTACAGCAACACTGCACATGTGTATGAGAGAGAGAGAGAGACAGAGTGAGAAATAAAACGTCTATGGGCGTCGCTTATTTAGTCCTGTTACAATGTCTGTCTCTTTATTGGCTCTCCGTAACACTCGCAATCCATTTATGCTCACACTGAAATTTCCTTCACTACAGTTGTTCTTAGAACTCCACTGTTTGGTTACAGCGTCAATTTTCTTATTGGAATCCTTTGGTCCAAAAGGATTACATTTTTGTGAATTGTACGTGTTTAATTTACAAAAAATTAACCCCTCTGGACCAAAGACTAAACAGGTACAATAAAATAAAAATAAAAGCATTTTGCATATTTTATTTTATTTTTTTAATTCACTTGGATAGGCAGTGGCACAAAAACAGAAAAGATTCTGCATCCAATTTCTTTGTTGTATTATTTTTTTTAAAGGAATAGTTCTGTGAAAAATCAAATTTACACCATTTTCCTCTTACCCCAACTGTAGTCGAACAACCAAGACATGTTTGGTACGGAAAGCAAGTGTATGAAGATTTGGGCAAGTATTTACGTAAAAGATTTTGGGTTAGATAGACTTCCATTACTTGTTATCTACATTAGCCTCATAGCCTCAGTGCAAAACTAAAGAAGCAAATGTTCAATGACTGATTAATTAAGCAGAGAGTATTCTCTTGACTGTAGACAGAACTCCTGTAACAGCATTAAAGCATTACAAAATGTTAATTAATGGAGACAAAACAGTAGCGTTATTGTAGATGGACTGCTAGTGTTATGGTAAAGAACAGCAGTATTATCATGGTCATAGAGCAACAGTATAGTAAAAGGTGATATGAGGAGTAACGGCTTGTGTGTGTGCGTGTGTGTGTGCGCCAGGTTTCCCGGCGACGGCGTATGGTCCGGTGGCGGCAGCAGCGGCGGTGGCGGCGGCGCGAGGCTCAGGTAGGGGAGCCCGAGGAAGAGGCAGCTACATGGCGTACCCACAGAACCCGGGGCCAGGTAAACACTCTGACCGCGTGTGTTCTGTGTGGCTACCGCTGTGTCCATCCTCTTCTGCACTCTACACTTACACTTACACACCTTAAACAAGAGAGTGGCAGCTTTACCAGTTCTCCCCAAAACAACTAAAACAAATCACTAGCACGCTTTTTTCGAAACCTAATTTCTATTAATTAAAAAAAAAAATTCCCTCCCTAGTAACTTGCTATAACTTCTAATTGTTTACAATTTTTGGCGAGTTTGATTTAACCCTTAGTAAATACCACACACAAACATAAAAGTGCACCAGTGAGCACACAAACCCGGGCATTGATTAGCGCACAGCAGTGCCCCCGTTATCCTGTCCGTGATGGAGGAGTGGGATTTTTTCTTCCTCATCACTCTTCATTGATTGGCTCGTCAGCTTGATGAACAAATCTGCCTCCTCAATAGCACTAAATGAATCGATGGCTTCTCGGGAGAGTCTGCTTGCCTTTAGCACAGTTTAGCACTGAGGTGACGGACGTCTTTAATCGGCAGGCCAACACCCCAGGGACCCCCAGTGCATTTCGTTCGGTAATTAAGCACCATGGTGGAGTGGGAACCCTCTGGGTACCGTGCTGTGATTGGATGGGCTCTCCGGTCATTGGCCTCCCTCTGTTTTCCACCTCCCGCTCAGTGTAATAAAAAAAGGCGACTCTGTCAGAAGTTGACGCATTAAGCTTAAATTTGCATGCACGGAAGTTGTGCATACAACTAATAAGGTAGCGTGTGGAGCGGTGTGTTACTACTTCTGCTTATTACAAATAATAGCTAATCAAAAGAAGCTGCCTGACAAACAATTGTTCTTGTAAACAATTTGGTCTCATTACTAGTCAGTAACCCGCTCGAGTCATTTCTCGTTTCCAAGCAGCTGGATTTCACATATATATTGTGTACGTTAAGAAAATGAAATGTAGCGTTCATCAGCACTGCTCCGTTGATAAAATAGCTTAACGTAATACAAGCTACTTGATTTTAAAAGAACACCAAGTCAGTTACACTGGCAAACTAGGAGCTTCACTAGCCACACCGTGTTCGTAGGTAGTTAGACTTAAACACTGAGATGCAATCAACATCTTGATTCCGGGAGAATCTTGTGTCAACGCTCAACAGCCACAGCCATTCCTGTTACACCGGGGTGGGTCTCTGTCTTTCTCAAAGCTAATAAAACGTCACTATAAACCCTCAGCTGGCATCTTTTTTTAGAGTGTTTAATTGAAGTGCGAATGGCACTCAGCCATGAAGAAGGCTGGAACAACACTTGGCCATTGAGCAATCACGCTGTCCCTGAGGTGTCTACAGGCTGAAGAAACTGGTTTGGACTGCTACACACGGTTCTGTGTGTAGTTCAGAAAGTGTGCAACGTTTAGAAAGGTGACCTTGTCCTTTGAGTGCTTGAATACCTCTCAAATACTGTAACGGCTCACAGAAATTGGGTTGCTCTCAAGCTCTGGGGTAGTGATCGCCAAGGAAATGTTTGCACTTGCCTTTTATTTATTATTTATTATTTATAAATGTTATCAATTGAATTTACTTTTGCACAGCGTTTCCTTCTCATTACCACTGCAGGCCAAAAGTATGGGCGCAAGCAGCTGAAAATGTTAAAAAATTTCTGTCACCAACCAATACATGTTTTTTGACATCTGGTTTAACCGATGATGTTTTATTGGTTACACTCTAAAGCATTATATGGGAAAAGCCTTCCACTCCAAGTCCCTTACATTGAACAGTCTTTAATTATTTACAAATTCCTATTTTAATACACCTCCATTACTTAATCAAGCCTTCAGTAGTGTCTGAGTGGGAGAATCAGGTGTACATGATCCGGGTGGCAATAAAACTCAAAATTTTAAATGCCTTTTGTTATGTGTTAATAAATGTTTTACTGTCTGTTATTTACCTAAAATAAAATGTAATGTTAATTTTTACAAAGTTGGTATTGCGGTCAAACGTTTGGCCTGTGGTGTGTATTTATTCATCGTACCGTATCCAAACAGCTCTAGATCGCGTTCTATTGAACCCTTGGCCGCTTTAAATATATCTTTCATACTTCACATTGTTGATCCCATATCAAGATGCATATCATATCAGGTACAGGGTGGAATTGTCCCAGTGTGTGGACCGTCTCCTCCTCTTTCTCTCTGGCTTTGGGAGGCCGTCTCTTGCTCTCCCTGCTGTCCTTCCCTGCATTAGCACAATCCCTGACATACTTTATTCATCTACCCCTGGCTCTCTTTCTTAAATCTGACTGCTGTACTTCTAGAAACACATTTCCTAAACACAAAACTTGTTTTAAGGAGCATCACATTTTTAATTTTAAGCCTTGAAGGGGTAAGGTGATTTTTTTTTTTAAAGTGCGTCAAATTTCCACTTTGTTCCACG
Organism: Olivaichthys viedmensis; assembly: GCA_028565825.1. Taxonomy (NCBI): domain Eukaryota; kingdom Metazoa; phylum Chordata; class Actinopteri; order Siluriformes; family Diplomystidae; genus Olivaichthys; species Olivaichthys viedmensis. The sequence continues at coordinate 12,523,291 of JAOUQW010000009.1, forward strand.
CAAACAAAAAAGCTGAAAAAGTATTTCCAGCATTCATTTGACCATTTTAATAGTCCAAAAAAAGAAAGTCCTTCCCCCAGTAATTTATTTGTTATTGTTTTAGCCCTTGGCTTAGTGGCTAGCAGACTGAATTGAAATAATGTCTACAGATGGAGCCTGGGAATCAACCTGTCTCACTAGCTGTCCCTTTGACTTTCTCTTTGTCTATCTTTCTGGCTGTCTCTCTGGCTGTCTCTCTGGCTGTCCGTCTGTTCCTGGACCTCACATGCAGCTGACTGTGTTAGCCACAGGGTGCTGCACCACAGGAGGCGCTGCCCTCTGGAGGCCTGTCTCTCACACTTCTAGTCTCCTTGCCAATCTCCCTAGCTGGCTGTATGTGTGTCTGACTGCTGCGCTGGCACATGCCATTGAAGTCACCCCTCCTACTCCCTCTGTCTCTCTACTGAGAAATGTCCTCTGGCTCACTCCATTTCTTTTCTACTCTCAGTAAGACAGGCCATTCGCTGGAGGAATGTGTGTTTCTGCAGAATTTCACTCCCTCTCCTGTAGGGCTCTGCAACACCTCTTTTCAGATCGATCCCCATCCCTCTTCCCTCCCTCTAGCTCATTAGAGAAGAGGTTGGCTCACTTTTGTGTTATTCCTCCACTTCATTTCTTCTTTAGATTATTTTTTTGCTTATCTGTTCACCAGCATCTGTTTGTGTTGCTCATTTGCTGCCTTCTCTTTCTCTCCCTCTCCCTTGCAACTTGCCGGTTGTCAGGAACCGAACAGCACTCTACAGTGCCCCTCGTCAGCAGAAGAGTGCGTAGCGGAGGCGACCAGCTGTCCCTTGCTGCTCAATAAGTCTATTGTGCTGAAGGTTAACACTGCCCCCAGCTTTTTCTTGAATAAGCAGTTCTGCAGCATGGCTTTTCAAATGTCCAATCACCGCTGTGTTTAACCCCAGAGTCCCTCCAAGCTGCGTTTTGCACAATACCAGGCATACGGGTGGCAGGAACTCTGTTTTCACTAATGAGGCTTGAGACAAATGTTGGTGTGTAATTACTCTTTCTCCATCCCAACAACACAGTTGGCCCTTTTTCACATTAGAGGTCGGCCTTCTCCTTTTAGTCTGGCTGCAATGGGGGAAATGGCTAATATTTCTCTTTTGTTTGTTCTCTGTATGCAAACGTTCACTCCTGGTCCATCTTCGTCCTCCTTGTCAGCATCTTCCTCTGGCTCTAACCTCCAGCCCTGGACACATTATCCTGATGAAACGAGGACGGAGTTATTGTATGAAGCCCTATTCTTGCCTGATGAGGCCTGCGGCTGGCTAGACACGGAGCTGCTCTCGTTTGGCTGAGTACTTCCCATTATCTGGAGATCATTATGCATTTCATCCCAACAAGCACTGTGATCACTGCAAAGAGGCTCAACAGAGGGCCACGTTGGCCTGCGCTGCCATAGCGAGATTAAACTGGCTCCCCGGCTCTCACGCGTGCCCATCTAAAGCCTCCCACACACACACACATACAGACAGCTGCGGCTCAAGCTCGTGCCAAGAGGACCAACAGCCGCTTCGCTCTCTCAAGGATGCTCCACGTGACGCAGGTCCCACAGGCTCTCATCGTGGGAAGATAAATGTTACACATAAAGGTTAGAGAGGCCGCTGCTCCCCCTCTGTTCCACGATGGTCTCCTCTGCACAGCTGTGATGGGCAGATGCTCAGACAAGGCCTCTGGGAGGGACCATCCTGAGCTTCAAAGGGGGAGGCATACTCCAGCGGTACTCAGCTGTAGACCGCTTTCATCTCCCCACTCACATAACGAGAGATAAGGTCTCAGAGGAAGCTGTTTTCTTCTGATTCCCCCCCTCCCGAGCTTCACCTTTAAAACAATGTGCATGTGGGATATAGAAGTTTGTTCTGACTTTACACTTACAATTTCTTGTTTGTTTTTTAAACACCTAAGATAACTTAGCTACCCGAGTCTTGACTCACGAAGCTGGAAATTGTTACCACTAAAGGAAAGTAAACAGAAGCTTAAACTCTTACAGTAATGTTCTCCATTCTTGTGTCCCTGCAAGGTCGTTCTTACAAGGTAACCCGACATCCTTCCCAGCAATGCAAGTCCAAATTTCATTCTTCGTTCTTTTGATTTCCATCCAGAGTGATGGCATTCCACGCATTCCGAGACATTTGGGCAGCTTTTTGGCAACAGGATACTGTTGAGTAAATCAATTGGTGTTAATATTCATTAGTCCCTCTCGGCACAAAATGACAAGACATCTAACATGTACTATTTAGCAAATGTCAGCGCCCTCAGAAAGACTCGTCTAGTGGTGCTGGTCACCAGTTCAGTCAAAAAAGGCCTGTTTTTAAATAGAAAGTGAAAGCTAACTCTGGGCCTTTGCCGGGTCTTCATAAGTGCACATAAAGTCGCTAATTGTAGTTGCTGTTAAAATTCAAAGTAAATTTGGGAAGGCATATGACAGGTTTATAGACATTTGCATTGGAGTTGCAGTTGACGGCCACCAGGGATTTTAAGTGGAAACAGTATTGAGAGGCAAAGTTGGCTGTGTGTGTGTGTGTGTGTGTAGTTGAGGCGTTGGTGTCAGTATAATCAAACACCTTCTACTCATCAAAAAAGTGGTTGGAGAATGTCAAGGATTTTCTAATGCAGTTGATCGGGTGCTTGTTCAGCGTGTGCGCGTGTGTTTTGTCCTCTTTTAGTCTTTTTCGTGAGAGAAAAAGTCATACTTTCAGGGCAGTGGTTTGGAATTCCTCCTCAGAGGCAGTCATCTGGCAAAGTGGAAATGAGAGAGAAGCATTTATTCACTTGAAGAGAGCCACTCGCTTGATGGCAGTATGCAGAGAGAGACGGAAATGGAGGGACAGCTGAAGAGAGTTGAGTTAGCAGTAGTCTATGGCTGGAGCTTGGCGATGGTCGTTCTTCTGGCACTGGGCAAAAGGCAGAGAGAGGAGCGATAATTATCTACAGAAATGAACCTCGGTGAACGATTCGCATTGCTGGACCCACCGATCCAGTCGCCACGGCAACGCCGACCTACTCATTTGTTTTGTAGATGAGTAATTACATCCAATTAGACCACAGGAGGGGGAGAAAAAAAAAATGGCGAAGAAGTGGTCTTTTGTTTCGGGCTGATAGCTAGAACATTAATAATTGGATGATGATAGGTGGGGGTGGCTGAAGATAGGACCTGCAGGAGTGTGTGCATTTATCCTGAACCGTCCTTTTGGCTTGAAACCACCAACACCTACCTGAACAACGTAATCTCTCGCTCGCTTTTATATATACATACCCATTGTGTGTGATGTACAATGAGAGAATAATGCATGTTTGAAGGACTTGTAAAGGAGAATAATTCCTATTCCCATGTTATGAACAGCTCGTATGCTTTTACACGATATTGTGCGAAGGCCACGTCCATGCAGGAGTCTGTACAGTACAGCTGTTACGACCCAGTCTAGGCCAGGTCGTAATATATAAAAATGGGTAACGAGACCAGGATTGAGTTCACTTTGTTTATTTTAGAGAAGAATGGCTTTCGGGAGCTGACCAGGACCAAACAATAAACAAATCCAGACTTGCAGTTGGTTTCTTTTGTTTTCAGTCGTGTTTACTGAGCATCCATGACGTTTCAACAGTTCCTGAAAGTGATTAGGAAAAAATAACTGTTGCTTTCATTTCATTTTTATGACTTCATGTTTGTTTTATGGATATACATACACAGTCGCATCATAAGCTTTAACACACACCACAAACAGGCAACTTCATTACTCCAAACACTGGGCTCGCGTGATGCTGTTGTAGTCGGGATGCAGTGTGGCAACAGATGTCTGCGCAGCTCCAACACACCATTTGATATTTGTTCATTAGCATGCAGCAAATTTCCTCTCGCGCTGTATGAATAAAAGCTTTTCCCTTAATCCATACCCACTCCACTGCCGATCCCAGAGGAAGCCGACAACGCAATCGGTCCCATCGTGGAAACGCACCACGGGGGGGAAACATATGCTTTACCGGGCAAGATCAGAGAGAGACCATTATTTCTCTAACTTTGATGTTAGAAAGGAGAAAAAAAGGCTCTTCGGCTCAATCGCACTTTGTTTCTCACCTTTGCCCAAAGTAAATCATTTGTATGCGCTGAAAAGAAAATTAGTGCAGGAAGATAACCAAGTGATTGCAGCACTCCCAGATGGTGTCTTTTCGCGCTCCCGCCATCCACTGAAGAGCCACTTTCTCTTTCTTTTTTCCCCCTGCAGGCCCATTTTTATTCATATCCTTTTACACTGATGGCACTATCATTAGAGGCAATCTACCTGAACAATAAAAGTCATTTTGCCTGCCTTTATTAGATAAGACCTTCCCGGCTGCTGGATGCCGGCAGCTGAGGGTTAATTGTCCGTGTCAGAGCAAACAAAGCCGCCATGTGTATTTGTTGTGCGTGCCGATGTCGTCTTTGTGTCCCGTCGCTTCCCTCCCAAAAAAACGCCGAATCAGTCGCGGCCTCGCGCAGACTGCGGCAGGAAGTCGGCATTGTGAGCGGCTGGCAAGACCTCAGCCCCTCGGATGGTGTTTGGCTGTAGTGGGGGTGATGGTTCTTCTCTAACCCCTCCTCTCCTCATCCGTTTAGCTAATGGAGAAGATTGTGGCGAAGTCTTTTGTAAAGGTCGCTGCTTGTTTGTTATTAAAGATTCTAATTAGAGTGAGGAGAGGAAGCCGGGGAAGCTTGTCTAATTAGTGAGGAGCCCGGAACCCACTTTGAAACTCAAGGGCGATGAGCTATTTGCATGCACGTCAAAAGTGGATTAAATAGAAGTCGTCTCTCTCTCTCTCTCTCTCTTTTTGTATTGTATTTGGTCTTAGAACGATTAAAACGAAGCTGAAAGGCTGCATATTTACCGTGAAAGTCAGACGGATTCAGAGCGGTGAGGTGGTATCTGGAAGGGGCGAGAGAGACGTGTGCCATCAGAGGAGCTTTATACCAAGCAGTGTTTCCCACTTCAGCCTTTAGGACACTCCTCCTTTCTCCTGTCCTTCTCAAACCACTGGCCCAGCCTCGCCCCAGCCTGTTCTCTCATCCTCACTCTGATTTCCAACAACAGCACATTACTGAGCAAGCACAGGGTTCTGGGTTGGATCCCATTATTTGAGATGTTAAGTCAAATACAGTGGGTAGTCATGGAATGGAGAACACGAAGTGTGTGTGGAGAAGCAGGCTGCACTGGAAGGGGACGGGGCAATGATGGTGCATTAAGGACACGCAGCTGTGTGGCCCCGAGCAGATGTGTGTGTCTGTGTGCACGTGCCAGGTGCCTGATGAAGGCACATGAAAGCGATGTGGAGACAGACAATGGGGACAGAAGGCGTCTAGCATTCGTGTGCGTGCGTATGTGTGTGCGTATGTGAGCAGGTGCGGACGTGGTGAGTCAGCAGCAAGAGCCGCAGTGGGCAGCGCAGACTCCAAGGCTGCTGCAGTCCTATCAGAGATGAGTCATTAGGAGAGCAGAGGAGAGCGCAGTCTCCCTGCCCCCTGCCTGCAGTCGGTTTAGGGGCACTGTCACTTAGAGCTAGATACTTGGGTGGACTGCATTCAAAAAAAAAAAAGGGGAAAAAAAGCATGCAGTTATCCTTGATTTGTATTCGCATCTCTGTAAACCACCAGTACTTTACCCAATATCCACAATAATATATCTGTCCAGTATAGTCTTGTATATGTAATATATATTGCGAAGTGAGTATTAATGTAAGTCAAATTTAAGCCTCTTAAAAAGAAATACATACAGCAATGTAAAATTTAAGACGTGCTACCAGTGCATGCTGCTCTTCCTTTCCATTCCTCTTAAAGCCCTTTCCACCGAACAAAGTGCCAGTGCTGGTCTTGGAGCTCGTGTCTAATCTCAAACCGTTGCATGCTTTTCCAACACAAAAGAGCTAGTTCTCGGCCTGCGAAATTGGTTCAGTTCCGGCATTAAAATGTTGCTGGTCTGGAATCAAGAACCGGTGACGGCAATTGCTTATTTTGTCAAGTTATTTACACCACCGCAATAGAATTGTAAGACTTAACAAGTGCAGGGCGTTTTGAGAAGTTATTGCTGTAAAAAGAAAAAAGAAGAAGAAACAATATTAATATCGCAACAGTAAATCAGTCGCCTGAAGGAAGAAACACCTGTTCTAGTGGTAATTGCACAGACTGAATGGGAGCTACATTGCTAATGCTAATGCCAACAAAGCTTCGTTTAAGTAACCCCATAGTCAGAATAAAAAGCTAAAAGCAATAAAATATATTTCCTATCTTGCTTGTAATTGTCATGACACATGACAATGTGTTTGTGCTGTGTAGACGCTGAAGGTTTTCGTCTTTGGATGGTAAAATATGTTCTCAAAGCCATAAGTACAACTTGTAAATTCCTCCATGGTTGTTATTTTTTACTTTTATTCATTAGTAAACTCCCACATCTGATTACATAATGGTTTGGCTTTGAAACCTGTGGAATGAGGGACATTTCATAAAAACATTTGCTGATTATCTGAACCAACACTTATGAAAAGGGAAGTATTTATGTCCCCCGGTTATTCTTCCTCCATGCCCTTAAAGGGAGATTGTAAATAAAGCCATTGCAGCTGCAGCTTTGTCTGATTGGTCATACATTCCAGTAAATAGGATATGCATTTCGGTAAACAGACAACGCAGGCACAGTGCCATTCTCGGGCTACATACTGTAATTTAAAGCAGGCACATTGCCCGCAAGCAGCTGAGGGCAGAGCAGGAAGTTGCGGCAGCGTCGGACGCTGTTCTGCCAGTTAGATTACACTGTATTATCTGCGCTAGATGGCTAAGGCAAGGCTCCAGGCCCTATCATTTTGCTTAGGGACCTAAATGAAAAACCAAATACAGCGTGCCGGGGGCCCAGGATGAAACTCCTGCGCTGCCTGCCTTAAGTGGATTAGCTCCTGCGCTGACACCAGTGGCTTTCAATAGGCCTTTTATACGAGGCCTCCACCTTCGGTTATTCAGACAAAATATAAATATCATCTCACACTAGTCAAGGATGCTTTCTGAGGCATTGATAATCTGCCATCTCTGTGAAATGAAGGCGGTTTTGTGAGTATAGGCTAAGATGTGACGAGTGCAGTGCTTTATGGTGTTGACCCTCCCTAATGTTCATGCTCAATAAACATGAATGTGGCCTTCTTGATCGCACAGAGAAGCTAATACAGAGTACAATGCATGTGTTTAGCTGCATCTCAGAAAATAGAGGGGGTCTGAAATCGATTTTTGAGATTTTGTGTGAATACACGTTTCTTTCTCTTGAGTAGGTAACAACAGATTCCATAAAGGGACTATTAGTGAATGAGCACCAATTGTGCTCAACGATCTGTTGCTCCTCACTGATCCCCTAAGTTAATGTGAAGGTCATTCATGCAGACTATCTCAGTGTCCCTCAGTGATTTCCTCCTTGTCTGGCCGTAATTGTTTTCCTAAGCTGCTGTAGCAGGTAGCCAGTGGGCTTTTCTCTCAATCCACTTTTAGTCATGCAGTCTATTTGTGAAATTAGAAGCTGGGCATTTTTTAAGCTACCTCCACTGAAAGGAAAGCAGGTAGCATCTAGAGCCATATAGCCATCTCCAGCCACTCTCACAAGCTCCACGCATCTCTCTCTCTCACACACACACACACACACACACACCTTACCCACACCACCACATGACTGTGTGCAATGAAAGAGTTTTTCCCCAAATGATGGCGTCCCATCCCTCACCCCTTAACTCCCCTCCTTCTCCCCCTCCCCCATCCTGTACTGTATCTCCCAGGCTTCCCCGATTATGGGTTTTATTCCACGCCCAGTGACCAGCGGGGGGCGCCCTGTTCCTTTGCCGACTATGGCTCCCTGGGGCCTCAGGCGGCTCAGATGCTGCAAAGCGAGCACGCCACGTCCGCCTGCAACTCTCCCCTGCAGCACCTTCACAGCCCGGATCAGTTTAAGAGCCCAGGTTTGTATGGCGTGTTTCTGTCCTAGACCTTTGCTGCCTTCACCTTTGGTCTCGGTTTTCTTTCCTTTTTTTTTGTTTTGCTTTGGTGTTTGGCTTTCTTTTGATCACATTTTGCGCTAGCGGAGAGACGCCACGTTTATTCTTTTGGGTGAATGGAGGTGTACATCAAAAAGAGAAGTTTTACAAGACGCGATGAACGCCTGCGTCTAGATGCACTGCATGCTGGGTTTTATTTCATGTATTCATTTATTTATGTTCGTTTCTCTCTTTAATTTTGCGTGTTGAAGAGCCACTCTTTTTGTTTTTGCACGAAGACACATCAGGATTGCATGTACAGATCGCAAGCATGAAGACAACTTGGCCAAAATGGATGACTCAGTCACATTTCTTTACCCCCATATTGATCATGAGCGTACATACTTGTGCATCTGCTGAAGGAGCATGGCATGCTGTTTTCAAAAACCCGGTCAAGTCCAGCTTGATTGTAGCTTTCAATAAGGATGTGTTGAGTAGCAGTATAATAATACTTACAGATCAAGTCATCTTCCATTTAGAATTTATATCGGATGTCATTTCATTTTAGAATCACAGTATGAAAACAAGCTAATTCCCTTCCTGTCACTTCATGTAGCATATTAAGACAGCGAGTCACCTTCACCTGACACTTGTCTGATCCGAATTCTAAACGCAGGCTTCCTGGAACATCCACATAGTGTTATGTCTATCTGTGTTGAAGGTGGTTGACGTGATGCAGTTTGGCATTAAAGGAATATTTCACTTAAAAATGTTAGTGCTTTTAATATTTGGTGAACAGTAACAAGGCCTAGTTGAAAACAGATTATCTTAACTTGTCCATGCTAGTTTTGATTGATTGTTTTTCGCATTAGAGGTTCTCTTAAAGAAGCAGTGTGTCATTTTCAGAGCCTTCTGCTGCCAGCGAGACAAATCACAATGGCAGTGAAAACACTGACAAGCCTTGCTCTTACACCCACCTGATCCCACCCCTTCTGTAAAAACGCAAACAAAAGCCTGAAATTAAGAAATTAGCCAGATCCATATTGCATGGCGATATTGCAAATCATAGTTTCTGAGGTATCTTTGAAATTATCTGATTATTATAGGCCTAGAAACACTGTTAAACATTACAAACTGCACCTTTAACATTTGCAGACGTTCTCTTTTAAAAACTGTCGCTATAACTGTGAAATCTCACTGGAAACATAAATGTGGCAGCATCAATTCAAATTCTAGTTGCAAAGTCATTAACGGTGAGCATGACCCTTCTCCCTCATAGCTAGTCAAGGCTCATTGGTTGGCCATTTTCAGAAGTGCCTCTGTGGGCCTCCGTGCCTGCGCCGTCTCAAGCACTGTAAGCTTGAAAACGTGATGATGCTCCGTTGTAGTCTGGTGTGCCATTGCCCATCTGCAGTACAGTCATAACGACCGCCTTGGAGGCAGCTCTAGCCAGGTGGTGCGAGGTCTGCCAGGCACTCTGCCTTGCCTCGCCTTGTCTTGCCTCATTTGCTTTGGCAGCCGACAAGGAAAGGCATCTTAGTCCCTGTGCTTTACATCGAAGATTACACAGATCTCCCGGTTTGGACCTGGGCCCAGCCTGTGCACATTTTACAATGCTCAGCTCGAATGGCACGCCGGGGGCCGCTCAAAGAGCCGGGACTCGCTAAGCTACAGGCCATATCAGTGCCATACAGTGCTGAAACCCCTGTAATTACTGTAGTCAGAGCTCACAAAAAGACAGGTCAGTGCAGGAGGACCTGGCTGGAGCAGTTTCTAAAGTACAGCCTCAGTGCACATCTGCACATTCTGCCTTGTTCCTTTTGCAGCGTATCACTGTGTTTTTAGAACCCAGTAGCATTGCTACGCTGCTGTCAGAGCTCATGTGTTTTGCATTTGCTCTCCTGTTTGCCTGCCGTTTTTCCTCGCCGTGTTTCACTGCCTTTTCATCAGCCTTTATCAGACAGACATAAACGACACTTCAGCTTTATTTTATTTTTATTTTTTTTCCACAGCGGCTTCCGAGGCAGAAAGGTGCATTTCTGTCTCAGGTTTTGCAATATATGACAGTAATATTGCTTTCAATATAGGTCGAGAACATTGAGAGATAAACTTCTATTGGATTAAGGCGATACTTGATATGAGGTCTTGTCAAACTGTTTCCTGTATCTTGGTTGCTGTGGCAACATGGACATAATCAATGCATCATGGATCTTTTAGGGGTCATAGCAAAGCACTTTATCCTATAACAGCAGAGAGGAAGCGTTTGTGTGCGAGTGTATGGGTGTGAGATTTACATTGCAATCACATAGCGTTTTGCCCAAGTAAGTAATTAAATAGATAGATATTGGACGAGGTAAAATAACTTTGAGGACAGAGTAGCTCTTTGTGCTTGGTCTGCGTTTGCCCTCTTCCCCTGCTGAGCGATACCACTTTCTCATCCTGCAGGAAGAGACAAAGGTTCTCATAAATTAAAGCCCTAACTCTGAGCACAAGCGCAGGACACACGAGTCACCTGTGCCTTAAAACCTGCCGCGTAATCACAAGCCCCCTAGTTTAATTAGGATGGGTACCGCTGAGCTACCAGTCAAAGCCAATGAGTGTAACTCATGTTTGCCTATTAAAGTTAATAGCAGGAGCAGTCTAGCCTGGGGGTTTAAGTTAAAACATAAATCCTCTTGCTTGCAGAGAGAGAGAGAGAGAGCAGTGCATTTGCTTCAACAGAATCCACCAATTACAGGAAATGAGGATTACTGTTGAAACTGAAAACGGCCATAATTGCTTAATAAGCAGGCCTATTAGGAAGTGTGCTGTTCCGATAAGGCCAGTGTGGCTACTCATAAGAAAGTATCCAGTACAGTCTCTCTCACTTTCTCTCTCCTCATTAGCTGTCACAATGTAAGGCAGGTACAGAAGTCCGAACCGAGTGATCCATTGGGTGGACAGTTGCAGGTGTGCATGTGCGATTTTCTAAAACGCAACTCAACATTTATGGCGTATCTCAAAAGTTTGACGCATTGATGTGGCAAAGTGGATCCGTCTTTGGACCGGAGGGACAGAATTGTCTGCTCGCTCCAAAGCGGACCATGACTCACAAGTGAGAACGCTGGCATATTACTCATAGCATTGGTGTTTCATCCTGGGGCTGCCAGGTCTCTGTTGTGACGGTGACAATGGAGGCTATTTAAAGGGTGCAATGTGTGATAAATATATAAATAAATACAGCATTCGTGATTATCCTCCCCAGCCTCTTTTCCATATGCCTGTGTTGGTTGTATTGACCAGATCATGTGGTTGTAATTATTAGCTCTTGGAGTATCGCTAGTGTCCATCATTTCTAATGGCAAGTTGAATAGAGTTCTGTGGAAAGAACCAGGAAAACTACAGGATCTTCAGTGGGTTAGCTGCGTAAAACAGGTCGGAAAACAAAATCAAACGCCACCAATCGCCCCGTTTATATTCTACGCTTCATTTGAGCCCACAGAAAGAACATGTTGGGGTTCGCGCAAGGTGCTTTTTGTAGTTGAATTTAGCTTTTTGATTTACAAGTGTTGGAAAACCAGGAAAATAGCCTCGTTGCTAAAAAATCCAAGAAAGACGCCCAATATGTAACATCATCATAAAATATAGTTTTAAATGTAGTAATCTATTTAACTGTTTGATTACGCTCACAGCTGATACCGGGTACCTTCGTTTATCTGAAGAACGTATTTGTGATGCCCAGAAAATCAAAGTTTTATCCAGCCAGCTGTTAAATGAGGCATTGTTCTTTCTTTCTTTTTTGTAGTCCTTGAAAACAAAAAATAGCTCTTGGAAAGTCCTTGAAAGTCCTGGAATTTCTTTTTGAAGCATCCCTGTGAACACTGCTCTCAGCAGAGGACAGCTCATCCGTTTTGTGACCGCATGTTGGCTTTATTGTGTGACTGCATGCTGATTAATCTTGTGCATGACTTAGCCCCAAGTTGTGAGATTTTCCCCATATATCATGTGCATGCACGAGAATATGATTCCGGCTAATCACCTCTGGTGCCCCTCACTACTAAGAAATAAAGACATCATTTTAATGCAAGTTTAATGATATTGTGTTTGCAATCTGCGGAATTACTGGAATTGTATTTGCCGTAATTAGTAAGCATTTCAGTGCCACTCTCTTTGCCGGTGTTGCTGTTATTATTGGGCTTTACTGTTCCCAGTCCTTCAATATTCAGAAAATTAATATAGACTTACATGTTCAATATCATATTCTCTCCACGCATATTGTGTTCATGCCAATCTCCAATCGATCTCAATTTGTTTCCCAGTTTGTGTGTGTGTCCTACTTGACACAGCCCTGAGGACTTCCACCTCAACTCTGTGTATCTGCGTGTGTTTCTTTTCTTCAGGCGCTAACCCCGCTCGGCCCGGAGCCTTCCCAGGTGCCAACAGTCCGGGGCCTGTAGCTGATCTGTACGGCCCGACCAGTCAGGACTCGGCTGTGGGGAACTACATCAGTGCTGCTAGTCCTCAGCCTGGTTCCGGCTTCAGCCACGGCATTGCCGTGAGTATCGCCCACCTGCTATCTATCTGTCCTCCATTCCACTAGCTGAGTAAAGACCTGAAAATACAGCATACTGTACCTATAGGCAAATTCTCTGTTCCCCTTTTTCTCTTTCATTTCTTTTTAGATTGTTTTTGAGTAAAAGTGTAATTGTGTCTTACTGATGCAGGCCCCACGTTAAGGAACAATTTGGACGAAACATTTCAAAATTTACCCCAAATTTTGTCGATCATTCAAGACGTTTGGTGAAAAAAGTCTTAAAGTCTGCTTTTTTACTTTTGCACTGGAGCTATAAGGCTCAGTAATGGAAGTCCAAATCTGCAACCACATAATCAAGCTTATTTGAGATTACTTAATGACTCAATGTGGTTTAAGGTAAGTGTGTGATAAACATTAGCTTTATAGCTCTGGTGCAAAAATAAAAAAATAAAAATAAAAAACCTCACTAAAGACACCAAACTGGGCTTGGCTGATTAAACTACATTTGGGGTAAGGGGAACATTGGGTGAATTTCATTTTTGTACGAACTAGTCATCTAAAGTCAGCCTCTTTGTTGTCAATGCAGCAATTTGTAGAAGAGGACTTCAAAACTAGCTATCAGTGAATTAAGAGCCTCTGTACTATTGAAACCCATCAGAAATAGTGCCTGAAATTTAGAGAGGAGGCAAAACGGCATCACAAACATCTTGGGAGGAAAATAAATAAATAAATAGCCAGCATGATTGGAAATGAGCAAATTGTCAAATTTCAATGTCCCTGAAACAAACAGATGCTTTTGACACCATATCTAAACAAAAGCACGGCGTTGCACAAAAGTTGCTTTAATTGTCTTTTTGCTGGCAGAGCGTGGATTCCTTCTCTGAATGTCACGGATGTCAGTGCTTATTTCTGAATAGCTGCAGCTCTCAATTTGGAAAACGAAAGGATGCATTTGTAATGAAGTGCCAAATTGAAATTCAATTATTCACACGCTCAGTCTCACACAACTAAGTGTCTTAACCAGCTCAACAGCAGATATGTGCTTTATGACAAGGTGTGTAACGCCAGTCATCCCGGGCCTCCCCTCCCCCGCCCCCGCGACGTCTTTGTGAATTTAATAGCCTTTTTGTCACCCACTATTATATTTGGCGAACTATGCAGATTATAATACAGTTATCAAGTAATTATCCTCGTTTTGGGGATCACTCTGTGTCGAGGCTAGAAACACTGCACCCATTCTTTGCTTGCACATTAGCTGATGGTTAAAAAATAAAAATAAAAAATAAAACCTCAAAGGACCAAATGGCTTGAGCTTGTACTCTGTTAAACACCCACAGCGCCTTAAAATGGAAATGCGTGCCATGCGTGCATAGCTTTATTTATGCACATTAACGTTAACGGGGACACATCTGTGTACAAATTTGCTCAGAGATGAGAGATTAATGTGTAGTGGTGCGGTTTCAGGTCGAGTTAGTTCCTCTAAGGGCGTTATCAAAGTCGAAGGCTGGGCCGAGAGCGGATGATGTCTCCGAGCAGCACATTAACACAGGAAATGATGCTGAAGGCAAAATGCTCTCCTCTGCTTATTTCTGCGACACGTGTCAACAATTAGCCACACCGCAGAACTGTAGGGCCCACAATCCGGCGAATGATTCCACATTTGCTGCTTTATTACGCTGCATTACTGGCCCTGGAGGGTCCACAGCGCTGCATAGTTCAGCGTTAAACTCTAATTGAGCTTGTGAAGAGCTTTATAATTAGCTGATGAAATGAATCAACTGTGTTAGAGCAGGAAAAACGTTTAACTTCCAGGCCCTGATCTGAGTAACACTGACATGAACATGCAACCAGTATGAATTTAATGATAAAACGCTGTTGTACTCCACCGAGACAAATGTTAGTGGGAGTTGGCAAACACTTTTCTCCAATTTTGCCTGATTAGAGCTCCTGAAGCTGCCTGCCCGAGCAGACTTTGATTTATTCATATGGATTAAACTTGGGACGTCTTTCTGAAGCGCTTTCGTCACGAGCACAATGGGCTGATGACAGGCCCGATAAGAGGCGGTGTTTTTTTAAGAAAGACATGTTGACAGTTTGCCGTTTTGCCCCCTAAATCTGCCGCATGGGCGGTTCGCTTCACCAACGCAATCAGAAAATCAGACAGTGTCGGGGATTTGCATATGGAGAGGGGAGATTGATCGGCTCGCGACCAAGAAGTGACAAGGGTGGACGTTTCCTTATTTTGGAGGGTGGTTGAAGTAGGCGCTGGAAAGTTGGAAATATGCAAGTTATCCTGTTGATGAACGAGAGCTAGTACATATCTAACCTCCTGGACCAAAAACGAGCAGTGTACATCAGAACCAGTGAAGCTCTGCAGTTAGGAGGAGAGTAACCCTAGCTAGCTCTGTATCTGATGTTTGTGATGCTTAAATTCTACTTTCATTTCTACCCTGAGTTAAAGGAATGGTTCACCTAAAACAATCGTGCTAGCTGTGAATGAATGCTAAATGAAAGGGATCTGTTAGCATGGCTAACTGAATGAACAAGGACAGACCAGCTAGCATAAGCTGATTTGTATAATGCTAACTGGCCCATTCTAGCTTTAAAACCTATTAGCAATTTTAGCATGAAGTGACGTTTTGACCCTGTAAAGCATCCTCTTAACCCAACAGCTTTGGTTAAGCGACCGCACTTATATTAGTAGTTAATAATAGCATGATACATGTAATTAAATTGATAACATTGGCATACTAAAATTAAAAATAATACAAATTGTGAATTAGCTATTAGAAACACACAATCATGTTTCTATTCATATAGAAAGTACAGAATAAGCGTACTTTTATCTTTCTGGATACACAATAATGCTTTCTTGTGATTTATTTTTATCACTGTCCTACTCTACACCGTGAGCAATCAGATCAGTGTTTGTGAAACTCATTCGTGCTGCTGACAGAACAACCCTGTGGATGAGAATGTAATGCTTACTGACATTTACACTAACTGTATACTTTTAGGGCCCCTTGATTGCGACGGCTTTTACAAACGGATACCATTGAAACCTAACAGGTGGTCGGTCGCCATCTCAGTGGAGGTATTACATTTCCTTTATATTGCTCAATGGTCTTTTCTATCCATCACTGTGTCAGCCTTTATGGACTTATTTCAGTCCTCATCTCTCCTCCACCTGTTCTCGCCTTTATGGAACTATTCATGTGTTTTATATATTTCAGCTTGAATGTTAGACTGGCAGTGAAATGCATGGAATGGCAAAGCACAGTCATTGTCTTTAACTTGCATGTTTTCCTCAGTAGTTGTTACACATAAGCTTTTATTTGCAATATCATGCACCTCATTGCTGCTAGTGGAGAGTTTATTTCATTCCGGACTTTACACAAACCTATGCTGTTGCTTTATCCTAAAGATTCCCCTATTAGGGTTTTTATTAAATTCTACAACCTCCCCCCCCCCACCCCCCTTTTAGAACTGCCACTTCTTGGCATTTGAGCAAGGTCCCTTAACACTCAACTGCTCCAGGGCTGCCGTACAATGGTTGACCCTACACTGACTCCAGCTGCCTTCCGTGTTTCAATGTACCGTACACGTTGTATATCGTCGCTGTCTAATGAAAAACATGAATCTCCAAAATTCCAATTTTTCAGGAACCCCGAAAAAACACTTTTTCATATCATTAATCGGACACAATAAATCCGAAATTCACGGTGTGATGTGTCAGCTTTTCATTGGTCATTTAGATGTTAGCTGCTGTGGGGTAGATGGAGCTTTTTGCCCACGTTCCACATATGAAGAAGAGATACGTGTTTTTCATTGGACAGCGACGATACGTATAATGATAATAAAATCTATCTAATCTATTTAGTGGCCTGGTCGTAGTCGATCGTAACTTAAGACCGTTGCACCAACTAGCTGTAAATTCACTGAGACCGGACCGGGTCTATAGTAACCGTTTTAAACATTAACAGCGTGGATTAATGCAGGCTATAACATTTTGCTGTTGGAAAAGGTAAAGAAAAAAAAAAGCTTGGTAGCAAGTTAGCAACAGGATAGCCAATAGTACTGTAGGTGCATGCGTGGCAGCTAGCGGTCTTGCTTAGTATAAAAGGTTGCTTAGCAACTGTTATGATAACACGTGTTTTCACATGGATGCGGACTCGGCTAAGACCGATTTTAGTTGCATCCAGGCGTAAAGTCCTCTCTGCAACCTATTTAGAAGTTAAGACCTGTTGTTGGTGCAGCTTGCCCCTGGAGTTAAATGATCCATCAGTTTTAGCAAAAGAGGAATTTAAAGGGGGTTTCTATTTATTTAAGAAGAATTTAAAGCAGGTGACTCTCCTCTCTAGTCATCTCAGTGCCGTGTGGGCTGCGTCCATTTCCATCAGCGCCCTCAGTTTCTCACTGCTTCGCTCTCATGTCGCAGTAGCCTGCCTGCCTGCCCAGCCCTGTCCATTCGAATTACTTCCACATGAGTATTGGCCCCCTTTTCTACAAAAACAGCGTTAGTGAGAGAGTCTAGGAATCTGTGGGTTTACTTCCCATAAACAAATAAAACAGATTCTAGACAGAAATTTAAGTTGACAGTCTTGCCTATAGTCACAGAAGGCCCTGGGAACTGGGGCATCTATCATATGACAAATATACTTTATAAAGTTACTTTATCTTGGGGAAAGCAACAGTCTTTGTAATGATTAGATTCACTCATAGCCATGCTTGCAAATCTCATGTCCTTGCCACAAGACCAATACCAGGCTGCCTGAGCTACACGGCCATCTCTTCTGTCAGGTAAAGGACACGTATCAAACACGGCTATCAAACACAGAACAATTCCTACAAAGTTTCAGTGTCCAGCCAAATGTGTTGTATTGTGGTATATCCGTCATCGGTACATGGCTAATGTAAACCAGTTTAATCCTGAGGTTATGGCCTTGTGTCTGTGACCGTGGAGGATGGTAGTAGCTCAGGCTCTGGTGATTAGGTGCATGTCACACAGAAACTGATGATGTAACTTGGTCTCTACCCGTTTTTTGATTCCCCAGCGTATATCTGGAGGTCCTGGGAAGACGGGCCGTAGTTTCTGACTGGTCGTGTACAGGTGATGACATGAGACTTCACGCACTGCAGCATCCCATTGGTGAAAGGGACAGGGGGTGGCACCATGAAGAAGAAAAGAACAAAGGATATGTTAAGCTCATTTCATAAAATAACTGCTGTACCATAACCCCCACCCCCCTCTTGTAACCACATAACCTTTATTTGTTCTGTATGGCATTTTATTTCTCTTAAATTTTCTTTTGCTTTTAGTTGGTTAAGTTGCATAGTTGATGGCAAAAAAAAAGAAAAAAGAAAAAAAAAAAAGAAGTTTGGGTTGGTTTGTGATCATTTGTGTAATTTAGATATTCCTGATTTCTATTCATGTGACTTTTCTTTTGGCATTTTGGAAAGTGTAGTTTAAGTGTTTATTGGTCATGTCTGAATTACCTTTGGTACCAATTGTTGTAAAGCTCGAATTTTATGGTGTCATATTTGCACAAAAACGGTTTAAAAGATACACGCAAGGCTATGAGAGAACATTTCAGCACATTTCATTTCGAGTGGAAAAACAAGAGGGTAACTGAACTAATCAATCTTAGTAGCTGTTTTTAATTCTTGTGATGTCTCATTGTCGATCATAATTACCTATTTTTGGGCAATACAAAGAGGACTCCAATATTTTTATGGTCCTTTTTTTATAAGTGTTGTTTTTGTTGTTTAGAAAAAGAAAAATGTATACTATGGCATTTTTTCAAATGAATACATTGTGAATTCAGATTTAAGAAAAAGAAATGTAACTGTAAATATTATTCCAGTCACTGCATATAACCTACTCAGAATGAGAAAGAAGAAGAAAAAAAA
>JAOUQW010000009.1:12541826-12560363 GCA_028565825.1 Olivaichthys viedmensis
ATAAACTACTCAGAACGAGAAAGAAGAAGAAAAAAAAATGAAAAAGAAGTTAACATATTTTTCTGACCATGTGTCAAAAGAAATTGTTCCAGGGTGTGAATAAACAAAAAGAAAATATAGGTCTTAACAGATTATTATCTAGGTGTCACTCAAATACAGTAAGTACCCCGGTGACTAATCAGATCTATCGGATAGCTGTTTCACTTGCTGTGTAAATACTCGAGCTGAATAATTTTCCAAGTGTCATACCAGCATATTTACAAACCGGTGACTACAGGGCACTGTTCAGAGTGAGGAACGGATAATCTTTACGGAGGCTTTTATCTCACGTATAGAGATTCAAGTTTGAGAGAACTTTTGAAAGAACAACGTTTCAATCCAAAGCACACTGTAGTTAGTGTTAAAGAGATTTTACTCTGCGTGACCTGACACTTTTATACTCCAGAAAAGAAAAGAAAAAAAAACTATGACTATGTTAATTGGTGGTGTTGTTTGTCCTATACACTCGGTTCCACCTGACTTTGGAACTTGGTATGTGTCTTGTTCATCACAGCTAGGCCTGTGCCGATAATTGATTTCACGATAGATCACGATATTTAGCGCACGCGATATTGTTATTGTGGACGTTTCAAAAATACTGTTACTCCGCCTGCATTCCAGTCAGGAGGAGGCTGGCGAGGTCGGTAGCTTTCCAGATAAAGTCTCACTCTCAAAGCAGCGCAAGGATTGCTGTTTTTCTAAAAGGTCCCCATTTTGGATATTATCTGAAGGAGCATAGCATGCATCCTTCTCAAAACATGGCAATCCCCTAAAATTCTGTTCGGAAACCGTGGCGGACAAACGTTCTTTTGCTGCGCATACATTTTTTTCGTAATGTAGTCATATCGTGATAACGTTGTAAACCGTGATAAAAAGGTTAGCCAATTATCGTGATGAAATTGAATATCGGCACATGCCTAGGTTGCAGCTTGTTCTTTTGAATGAATCAAGAAGGCAAACCTTTTATACCATACCTCAGTGCTGTGAGTTTAATGGTGGAACCGTTGGGAAATGTAATTTATTTTATCAGCGAGTTAACAGGCAAAACCATGCTGAGCTGAGTATAAGGCTAAATCATTGCACTGTGACCAGTGGAAAAGCCCTGACCGCTTCCTTTTTGCACACGTCGGCTATGTCGGATGCTCCTTGACCAGGGTTTCGTGTATGAAGACTCCATATGAATGTTACTGCAAGGCAGGAATAGAGCGAGCAAATAGAAAAGCAATCTCTAGACCTCGAGCTCAGATTTCATTTCATGGCGATAGCCAGCATCGACTCTAAAATATTGATGTATTTTAGATACAGCCGATAGAAGACACTGAATACGTTCATGCAGAGAACCAGAGCTGCTGTGCTGATTTTCTTGTATAAAGGACTGGTTTTGGTCAGAGATATAATGTTTTAATGAAATGATTTTAAAGTGTGGCTTGTTGAAGGTGATAATTTGATTGATGTATATTTGTACATTTGTCTCTCGTTTCCTGCTGCAAATGTATACTACGTTTTTTCTTTTTTTGTTTGTTTGATTTTGTTTTATTTGATGTACTCCGACGCTCCGAATAACCAGGTGAAGCAAAATGCTGGATGCTTTTTACACGATCTGGAGATACGATCAAGTAATAATTTAAACAAACTGAGAAAAAAAAAAAAAATAGAAGATGATTATTGTAATGTTCAAATGTACAAGAAAAAAAATGAAATACAAAAAAAACTAAAAAAAAATGATGTTGCTTCAATGATTTCAAGTTTGAATCAAGGGTTTGCTTTTGTTTAAATTACGCATATTTTTGTGATTGTCGGTGTAGTGAATATAACAATTATACTACAGTGTACTGTGTACTCAGATTCTCTCTCCATTCTCTATCACCACATCCAAGCTTTCGAGTTCATCCCTGTATTCAGTAGGCATGTGCCGATAATCGGATATATGATACACTGCAATATTTATCAGGCACAGTTTTGTTATTGTGGACGCTTCAAAATATCGTTTGTACTGGCAGCTTTTTTTGCCTGTGTTTGTGCTCCAGAGATAAAAGTCTGACCCATTTGGATACATCTGAAGCAGGCAATCCCATAATTCTGTTCACCGGGCAAGAGTTTCAAGTTTGGGAAAGCATGACCGTAGTGTCTACTGTCAGACCAAATGAAAAGGAATTTAAAAAAATAAAATGAAATACAAATATTGTAATATGGTAAACTGTGACGACAATTGAATAATTGGCACATGCCCAGTATTTGGTAGTGTGTAAAAATCATATATTGTAACAAAGTACTGTCTTTGATGACCCTGTAGTTTAGCGTGTCTCTCTCTCTCCATCTCACTCGGTCTCTCTAAAATCAGTGTGGACTCAGGTTTCAGTAGTTTGTAGCACATTTAGAATCAAACTTTCTTGAATTGTAAGAGCATCTTTTGCCTGCTTCATTTGTTCTTGTGATTCAAATTCCACATGTTTTTTTTTGACTAACTAAAGAACTTAAAAAAAAAATTAAATGCTTTTTCAAAAGCAGTGTGCCATACTACCATAAATGCTAATGCAAAACCCGTTTTAGATTATCGCTGTAATTATGATGATTTTCTTTTTTATAATTAATCTATAAAAGCTATATGGATATTTTATGTGCTTTAAACGGATTCTAATTACAACACTACTAAAGCAGCGAATGCCTTCATGTTGGTACACTTTACAAAGTGCTGAGTGTTATAGGTAGCTATAAAAAGCAAGCAGGAAAAGCTCTAGAAACCATCTGTGTGCGTTTACTTTGGAGAACAGTGTGGCTTTTTTGGGGGGGGGGGTTACAGGAAATGTATCCGTTAGAGGTTGTGTCCCTGCGTTCATAACTTTATTTAGTTGATCAAATATGTCATGTGCTAAGACACACCTCACTTTGACACAAACTGCGCTGCACAAGGTTCAGGATGGGTTTTTTTTGTTGTTGTTGTTGAGAAAAACTCTCCCAGAATTTCAATGAAACAATTCTTATTATTTTTTTAAAGTACAAAATAGACATGTGCTCAGTTATACAACATGCCGCAATATTCAACATGCACATTATTGTTACCTCAAAATATCATTAATTCATGTTTCGTTTGGGAGGAGGCTGCGTAGGTTGGCAGCATTTGTGGACAGAGTTTGTGCTACAGAGATAATAGCTGTCCCATTTGGAAGACATTATAAGGACAGCTGTCACCCGACATTCCTTATTTTGGCTTAATTCAAAGAACGCATCAGAATTGTGCTTTTCGATGATTCTGTTCACCAGACCATGACAGTTTGGAAATATCACCCGGGTACAGGCATACACATGTAGGGTAGCTGATTCACAAGATAATCTTATGCAGTCTTGCGAGGAGCATAAACTTATGACAACATATGTTCTGTTACTTTTAACCTTTATAAGAGCTACAGCAATTATGTTCAGTCAGTAGATTGATGATAATAAACAGATTAAATAGAATAGGCAATCACAGTGGTTATGCCAGAGCAGTAGCATAAAAGCAGCCGGTAGTAGCCTTTTCATTTTTGCTTAAAATAAAAGCTGGTGCTCCAAAAGTTCAGTTCTACTTTGAATTATTTATTTATTTAGTTCCTAACTTAACGTTAAGGTGGCATGGCTCTGTTTCTTTTAGTTATTTTTACGGTTTACAGCTTATGACTGTTCCTCATCGAACTAGTCAAGTTGAAAAAAAAATGTACGAATAAATATGACCTGGAAGGTGCTTGGAGCGTACAACAGCATACAGTTAAAGCTTCGAAGCTTATCTACATGTTTGCATATAATATACTACACGCATACACTGGTGATTAATTAGCTATTTTACAAATCATCATCTCTCCATTTTGACTAAAGCTTCAATTTAGCCAATTATGGTTCCGATTCCTTGTAGCTGCATGAAAAACACTTAACTGATGACCGTTAACCAACGAGCACGTAGATTTTTTTTAGCGGCCTCGACTAAGAGACTGGGTCTTTTTTTGTTGTTTGTTTACTTTTCCTTTTGCTGTAGCCGCCATTCGAAGTCGGACAAGATTTATGATATTGTTATAGTGGCTACTTAAGAAAATATAGTGCTGTAGTCACCACCCTTTAGACTTGTGCATCCCATTTTGGGCGAAATTTGAAGGGAACGTTGAATGTTTCCTTTCCGCCCAAAGGCCATCCTGTAATTCTGTTTACCAGGCGAGAGCTACATGCTGTGATTGAGGAATAATTTTTAGTCATCTTTCTTTTTTTTTTTTAAATACAATATCCTGGTAATGTCATAAACTCAAAAAGTTAAGCACATGCCTCATATTGGCACATGGCTACTAGTTAAGCAAGGCAATCGTTCAACAACAGAACACGCACCAGGCTCCTCCAGGCTTCCTCCTCACTTTCACCGTCTACTGGAAGAAAAGCAGATTCTGTTTCTTGCTCTCCGCCCCCTTTCGTCCCCTCTCCAGTCCTGATACCTGCCTGCCTTCAAACGCTGACAATTTCTATTCAACAGCAAGAAACCGACCGACGGCTGAAAGCATCTTTCAGGTCCTCTAGTACGGCTTGCTCAAGCCCTGGTGTAAAATGAACTTAAAAACAATAATAATCTGGGGGTGTGGGGTTAACATCTCACGCCTCAGATGTGGAAAGTATACTTTTATATTTGTATTTTCTAATATTAATAATAATAATAATAAAAAGTTTCTGAAAGGTTTCAATCCTCTACTGTGGTCCAGAAATCAGTGTGTCTGGGGGAAAAAAATTTATAAAACAAAAATATTTTGTTTATTTCCATCATCTAAAATAATGAATCTAGTTAATTTAGTAGTTTATGGTCCTAATAATATTTTATTTTGACAAAGAACAGTACAATAATTTAAATGTCCATACATAATATGTGGTATGCAATATTCTTAAACCTCACGCTTTGGCTGTCATGAAAAGGATAAAGCTTCCTAATGCACACACACCCATTCTTCAACAACACGATGCCGGTTCTGGTACTGGAGCCGGTGCTCATTCAGGGACCCAGTGAACCCTTTTACAGCTACGTTGCATCTTCACTCACTGGCTTATAGCCTGACGTTATAAGTGTACAATTACTGACTGTAGCCCATCTGTTGATGTGCACAATTTGTCAGAAAACTGATCATATAGTATTTGGGTGGTGAATTATTCCTCAGCACAGCAGTCATGACATGCTAGTGTGTGTGTGTGTGTGCGGGGCTGGTATGAGTGTAATCAGAAGATTTTAGATGCCGTGTACACTTACTGGCCACTTTATTAGACATACCAACCTTGTTAGTATACCTTGTAGGTGTAGTGTGTGATAATCGTCCTCTAGGCTTCATCGGTGTCAGTTTCTGTTCTCAACCCAGTAGTGACGGAGATGCTTAAAAAAAAAAAAAAAGTCCAGCAACGCTCCTGCGCACACACACACACACACACACACACAAACAAACACAAACACTACCAAGTCAGTGTCCACCACCCAAATAATATCTAGCTGTTAGTGGTCCCTTTTCATTGATGAACGGGGGTAAAGAGGGACTGACAAATTGAGCACAACAACAAATGGGCTACAGTTAATAATTGTATACCTACAAAATGGCCACTAAGTGCATGTTTGTACCCCCCCAAAGGCCGGAACCATACCCTTCACCAAGGCAGGCAACACTAGATTCTGCCCCCCTTGTAGTATGAACTTACGTACAGCACGTCAAGCCGAAATCACTTTATGGCAAATCGTTGGTGATGACAAAAATGCGTATTATTCTACTCATGAACCAAACGCTCCTCACATTGTAGATACAGAGCTGTCAATCATCATTACACAAATATTTACTCAGCTACCTTTATTCTGTGGGTTTCAGTTGGATTGCAGCAGTGCTGTTAAAAGCAGAACAACTTCCACATGAACAAGGAAAGTTCTCTCATCAAGAAACATATTGAGGGCAGAAATATTGGTCACCCCAATATCGAGCCTTTCAGCTGGCTTGTGGAGATTAGCACAAGCGTATAAAACCAACCCGAGTACTCGAGGAGTGCTGCTTCACATCAGTGACACTTGTGTCCTTGTTATTGAATCAAGAGATTTCAAATGTTTTGATGGTTTTAGGTAAGATGTGAAAAAACCAGGGCAGAACTTAACCCTGAAGCATTTCTCTTTTCTTTCTTTTTTTCCTCTCCACTGCCTTTATTATTAGGCTTCTATCGTTATAATTAGAAGTGGTACTTATAACACATGCCAGGTGTTGATTTTTTTGTGAAAATGCTGAACGTTCATGTCTTTTCCAAACCGGATTACTTGTTGATGCCGTCACACAACAAAGGAAATAAGCACCTGGACGAAAGTCCTTCTGATTCTTACGATATGCAAAGTGTCTCTGAGCGAGTTATGTAACGCAAGTTATGTAATGGGAGTACAAAAATACACACAAATTTGGTTCTAGAGGTTACATCAGAAGTAAATTACAAAAATTATTCATAGGAATACCTACCTAGTTTATTGATACAAATAAAGAAAATAATTTTATTTGACACTTGCATTGCTGTATAGGATATTTTCCCCTTTGTATATCCCAACATCCTCTGCCACCCACAAAATAAAGTTCAGGAGCAGGTAAGAGTTAAGGGCTTTGCTTTAAGTGGTACCTCCCGTCAACCTCTGCCAGTCCTGGGACTTGAACTCCCAACGTTCTGGTCACTGGGGCAGACCGTTAACTGAGCTACAACGGCCAATAAAGCATGGTTTTGCATTGGCCAGAAAATCAGGCCTAGGTCTGGCATGTAGATAGCATGCATTCCACCACTGAACCTCCGATGCTTGGACATGGACAAGCTGCATTAAGTAAGCAGTTGGTATGCTAGGCTTCACTGCACCATGTTATGTGAAAGAAGAAAAATCAGTTCCATGTGGTTTAAAAGCAAAGACTCACTGGAGAGAAGAAAAAAAAAGCCAGGATGTCATCACGATGCTACAATCCTGAAAAAAGCTGCATATTCATGTAAATGTCACACACACAACCACTGAGATCTTCTCAATCGCTTGATTCATTGTGGGGGTTTTTTCCTTTTTTAAATATATATATTTAGCTGGACTCGAGCTAGCAATCATGTGCATTTGAATTTGCATGGAAGGTACAAGAACTTTTGAAATGCATAAAAGCTTCGAGTCTGATTCAAATATATCATTACTTGTATTCTATAGAGAATATTACTGTGGGATCAGGCATGCAGTATCGGCTCCATCATCAGAGCAGCTGTCCCATCTCACCTAGCACAGCATGCGCTGGCACGCTCTCCTGGTCTGAGTCGATGACTCCTAAGCTACTTTTTAATAAGCGTTATTAAAATAACTTTTTTAATAAGTCTCCTCCTTTGTAGAGCAGCAGGCTCAGTAACAGGGAGTGATGCGGCGCCAAGTCAGGCCAAGGACACGTCTCTGTGCCTGCGATGGTTAGTTAAATTTTTTTTTTTTTAAACAGGAGTCCTTCTCTCCTTGGCTCTCCTAAGCACTCGGCCTTCTAAATCAAGGTAAACGTTGCTCATTTCCTGCACGGGCGATATACATCAATAATTAGTTGGTAGACGTGGCCACTCAGCATGTATCATCAGCTGGCGCCTTGTTATTTCTCCTGAGCCCTTTATTCATTATGTCAAAACAAAGACCAGGCTGACCTCCCGTAATCTGGTGCCAAGTTAATTATGAGCATTAACGAAGCGATCCAAGCGCTGCCTTTCCATCTTTGTCGCAGGACTGTGTGGAGTTCTCGAGCCGTCCTGCAAGAATTAGATTCCATCTTTTTTTTCTTTTTTTTTTGGAAGTGAGGGGAATTTATTTTTTTGAGTCCGTGGACGTCCGCATGAGGGAGCTGAATTCGGCGCCCATGCCATGAGCATGGTATCGAATGTTAACGTTTTGAATATGATTGTCAAACTTAATCAGCGGTGTTTTAGCCGAGATGGGAAAGGCTTTTGTATCGTGTTCCGTCAGCAGAATCGTCGGCTTTTGTTCTTCTCCTGTCTCATTTCCCCCTCGTCTCATTTCCATGTCTTAGATTGCTGCTGAGAATTACAGGAGCCGTCATTACTATGGACGTTATGAATTAATTCTACCTGTCACCTCTCTCACCCTCTCTTTCTTTCTCAGCCGTCATTCCGTTGTCTGTAGACTGCATTATCCTATGCTGCTTTTTTTTTCTTTTTTTTTTAATCCCACTTTCTTTTTTCCACAGACATCCAAATATATATAGGCATAGTTATTCAGAACTACAAAAAAATATAAATTCTTTTTTTGTCATTCCAATCAATCGAATCCGTGTGTGTGTGTGTGTGTGTGTCTTCTCTTTTATACCTAAACCTCTCAATCCTGCTCTCACCATGATGGAGAAAATGAATTGGCCAGTTAACCGAGCCTGGCAATCAGCCTCCCCTTTAACTTTCCAAACTCTTATTCAAGTTCTGCTTTCAGAAACTCTGTAATGACATTTTCTACCTCATGAATTTTGGTGAATACGAAATGAATATTATCATAAATGGATATTAAGATGTGGGGTGAGACTCGTATGCTGCTGTGGCATAATAGAAATTCACATTTTTGCTTAAAATGTACAATAACTCTGCAAATAATCCAGCGCTGTATTATACTCGATGCTATGCACATCTTTATTAGCCCTTAGAAATAATTCCATGGCCGTGATCTATAGATAAAAATACATGGTCCTGATATATATATGTGCTGTCAAATCAGCCTGATTAAATTTTTATCTGTTCAGGAGTAATTCCTTACCAAAATAGCTGAACATTATTAACTATAGATGTCAGACAAGTGAGCCTGTGGTGTTGCAGAAAAGACTTAATCACTCATTTAGACAGGGGGACAGGTCAAATATATGTTCCTGTAACACCCTCTTCAAAGTGTAACTAAGTTCATGCCTAAATCATGCACGAAGCCAACCTAAAAAAAAAGCTATAAACTATTATCATCATTATTATTATCAAAATTTTAAAACACAAACCAGACAGCTTGGAACATTTCTTCATTGGCTTCATTATGTAAACCAACATCACACCAAGCTGAGATACACGGTAGAAGTGTAAGCAAAGACGGTAATAAAGACTACAGTAAAACATCAGTACCAGTAAAACGCCTCGACAACAAAGCCGCAATTATCACCGATAGCCTTGACACATTTAATTACATTTGCTACAATGGTTTTGAAACCCTCAGTTATGGATTATGGCAGAATAGAATATAGCTATTATAACAATCTAGGCTTCTTGTTGAATAATTAAATTGTAAACGAGGCAGGCAAATCCCTTGGAATTTTTTTTTTGTAAAAGGAGTCCAAACAGGCTTGTTTGTTTTGTCCTTCATCGCTACAGCCTGATGCTAGCTAACCGACATGCAGCCCATTTCATGTGCCCAACGTTCATGTTAGGTTTTCTCATTTTCTGGCAATAGTAGGCGCACAGTATTTTTCAATATCATGGAGTAACAGCACAGGGGGTTGGTGCAATAAGATTTTTGACGATCATTCTCCAGTGCACAGTGAGTTAACGATACTACAATGCATTGAGATCATTTAGCTAAAACACTGAGAAAATGTTAAACTTTATTATTTCACCAAGGTGTGACAACTGCTATATACTGCCATACTCAAATGATGCCCCTGCCATTTACTGGGTCCTTGAGCAAGACCCTTTACTCGCAACTGCTCAGCTCAATGCCTAGATGACATTCTACCTCACTTCAAGTTGCTTTGGGGAAAAAACGTCCAGTCAACGTATTCATTCAAATAGACATTTTCTTTTCCAGGCTACATGCATGGAGATGTCCAAAGGGCTACAAAACATAGATTTGCCCTTTATTTTGTAAGTTCTTTTCACCCTTTGTGAAATTAAATCTTTGTGCATGTGGCTGAACTGACTCTGGAGGCGCAGAGTGCACCGATTAGCATACGCAGGTGTCATATATTCTGAGAAAGTTGCAGCTCCCTGCAAGCGCACAGTGTGTGGCATCTGCAATGCCGACACTACCATCCCACACACTGGGCGCCAAGGCCACTCCACAACTACCCACACACACACACACACACACACACACACACACACACAAACACACTCATCTGCCTAATAGGTGCATCTGAGCTTATGGTTTTAAGTTGGGTAGCGGCAGACCTAATGAAGTGGCGCTTACTCGCTGGGAGAGCTGAGGCACGTCGGCCTGATTGGCTCTGAAATGAGGCCGAGCTGAGGCGAATCGACTCGCATGCATATTCATGCTCCTGCGTACAGTAGGGCATCGGTTTTATAAGGGACTTGTTTATGAGTCCGCAGGACGCCTGCGCACACCTCACAGCGCCTCAACTCTCATTAACAGCAATTAAATTGCAGTCTGAAGCACTGGCATGCTTAATTGGCAATTACTGATATGTCTGATAGCGACGCAAGTGTCAGGGCTATGTTTAGAATGCGCTGAGGTAAACATGCGCACTGTGTTTATGGCTGGTGAAGAAAGCAAAGAGCAACAGATGCGACACGGACTTCAAGATCAACGCTTCTGGTCCTGGGATTTTAGTAATCTTAGGTTCTGCACAAAGACACATGCAGTGCATTAAATCACCTGCAGGTCAAGAGCTCAATGGTGGTGACCATGGTGGGCTCAAATAATGAACTGAATGGGCAAGGAGTTACTGTCAGATACAAGTTATACGTTTAGATGGTTTCAGAGAGAGCGATATTTACTTTCTCCTCATAACTAGATTATCCGTAGCCAGCTGAATCTCCAGTATATCACCAAAGCCTTAGATGACATCATTACTTTTTGAACACTTCCAGAAGTAACACTTAGTGTAGATATGATAGCAGAGAAAAGTTCAGCCAATCATACCCCATCTTTTCAGCACGGCCTGGTTTTCAGTAATTGACGTGACATATTGATGGGCACTCTCCTGCGGCTGGAGAGCCCAGAGCCTGCACAGCCTTCCAGCTTGTTAATAATCGCTGATTAAAAACTAGTTAAGAGCCTGTGAAAACTAAAATCTGCATTAACCAAATGACCTTCTGGGAAGAAAGAAAAGAAAAAAATACTACTACTACAACAACAACAACAACACAGCTCCGGCACCAAAGTGAACTGATTTGGGAGTCATCCATGAAGATGAGCGTTATTGAGAAAGCACAGATAGAAGTACAGGCAGGGTCTATGATTGCACATTGCTTTTTATTTGCTCACAAAATGTCTTTGGCCAATTTCCTCCTTTGCTATTCACCAATGGAATTTTTTCCTTTATCTTTATTGCGCTGTTACTTACCAGTGTCGGTGTGCCGGCAAATGTCTATAATAACCTTTGAGTTGTGGCTGATCTAATGTAATTACATTGTTGCGGTCCATCCTTGACCCCAATTCAATGAAATAATTAAGGTCTCGGGGCACTCTAATTTGAAAAAGTTATGCTCACACAAAAGCTTTTAAGGTCAGCCAAGCAGAAGTGTTGTCAAATAGCTCAACCCTAAAGTGTAAACTCAGTTTTCCACCCAGGTCTAAAGAGTCTAAGTGAACTCATTCATGGCACATTTCGGTGTACATCTCAACCGCTAACATATATTCAAGCCTTCATGTCTTTTATCAAATCACTTTTAGATGTAAAGGCTCTTGAGGTAAATAGCTTGTTTGTAATATCTATACTACAGAGTGGGTTCTCCATCCTCCACCAAATTACTCCTTTATTGTTTCTGCAGTCACATTCGAAAATGAACCCGCTATGCTGAATATATCCTTTTTAGCAATGCTAAGGACCATTGTACGTTATTGCTGCCCACCATCTCTATTAAAAACACTGCGTGTAGTTCAAGTCCCTCATTCGCCCACAACATGTGCAGCCTCCTGCTCATTCATTATACCGTGAACAATTTCTCCACCCCCTTACACACATGCCACCAAAATCAATATTTTCCTTAGAGCGAATGATATTGAGTAACACACATGGAAAAGCGAGAGAATGCATTGATCATGGCATTGAGGCTGCAGACAGGCCCTGGAGCGCCAGTGATCCGGTCTCTCAGCGCGATAAGCCACTATTGTTCGAGTTGACTTTAAGAACCAATGCTCGACTTCTGCTGTGGTGGTGTGTTCGGAGAGTTTGCTTAACACCACCCAACGCTCTTCAGAGCATCGCTGCTTCTCAAATCTTTGAATAAAAGAAATGCAGTTTGCTTTGTGTGAAACTAGAGATACCTGGCCTACTAGCAAGCCCTAGTTTGTGGGCCATTTTCTTTGGTCATCAAACCGCCACTTAAATTTGTTGCACGACAGCCAATTGGAGGGGCTTTTTCAGAAGTGTAAAAAAGGAGGAGGAACTTGGTCTACTTGGCTCTGTGATGATATAGTCTGTCTGCAAACTACACATGTTTTAGGGCCTTAACGTAGGGCTCAAGGGGTTCAGACTAAAGAAGTGTTTCTACCCTCAGGCCATCAGGTTGCTCACATCTGTACAGTCAACGCCAGACAGTGAATGCTGACCTCTAACCTTTCTTTATGTGCAGAAACACGCACAGTGAACTGACCTTCCTTCACCCACTGATGTCTGAGCCTATTTCATAACGGAGACCTTTCGCACATCTGCTCGCTGCTAAAGAGTAGATGAACCGTTCACAGCCATAAATATTTATTCCCGCCTCCTTATTATCTAAACACCATGATTCTGCGTTGTACACTTCCACTTTAACTGCTTGTATTTCATAAATTGCATTGCTACTTTACATTGGTGGCATTGCAGAGTCACGTGTCCTCTGCGTAACCTTCATGCACAGGCTATAGAAAATTGGAAATTGTGCTATGGCAGTGGGATTTAAAAATAAATAAATAAATAAATAAAAGCAGCCGGCCATTTGAAAATCAGCCTTTTGAAGGAATACAACGGCTTATTTTAATAAAAGGTGTGCGAAAGCGGAAAATGTCCTGGGAGCACCGTGTATATGAATAAGCAGAATTGCCATGGCTCACTGCTGACCTGTTACAATACTTCAGCCCCTCTTTATAAGTCCCCTTTTCATGCTTTAAAGTGTGAAGAGAAGGAAAAAAAAAACAACCCGTTGGCGTCCGTCTTTGTTGGAGCTCACACCTCACTTACATCTGCCAAGAACAATCACCACTTTAGATATCTTAGGAATGAAGTCTCCACCGTGGCCTGCCATTCGAAGCTTGGCCTTTCTATTCTGCCCATTTCAAAAACACAGAATCCATCAAACTTGGCACAATGGCAGTGAAAGCAATTTGCTAACAAATGTTTTGACAATGGCTTTCCCCTTTCGCCCGGCATTCAGAGATGTACGCACAATTTAATACCCACAAACAATCAGCGCTCTGAATGGATCCACAGATATTTCTCTCATTATTGTTCCCGAGCTATGGAAAGGCAGTCAATGGTCCATATCACGCAAAATACATTATCACACACTGTCATCCTCTCCCTTGGCACGAAGCTTAATTAATTCCAGCTAGGACCAAACAATATTTGCAGGCTTGGTCAGGGGTTATTATGAAAGTCTGTAGTTAATTGTTTTAAGACGGCCTCTCTTGCATACACAAGTGCGGAGAGAGCGATGACGTACGTCAAGCGTTACGGTGTGCAGCGAGTGTGGAAATATTAAAATGCTGCTTTAGGCCTGAGGGGACAAAGTTCCAACCAACTGATGCAACTCGAGCATTAATTCATTTCAACACAAAAATCCCAGCGCCAGTCTAAATACTAGACGTGCTGATATAACATTTTCAAATCAGGATTTTTATAGCACGTTTTATCACTATTTTTACAATATTATAACAACTGTAATAAAATAAATGACGACATGTTTACCTGTACACAGTCAAAGTTTCTGGACACCTTGACTTTTTGTGAAATTGTCCAAATAAATGTTTGATTTATTTATTTATTTATTTTTAAGTGTGTGCAGCACACAAGTGCTTTCTTAATATTGATTGTTAATATTGTTTTCCTCAAAATCACTTTGGGGGTCCTTTTTTTTTTTTTTGAATGGACGTCAGTCCTATTTTTATCAGTCCAAAAGTAATTTCCAAAGCATTTTAGTGCTAAAAGCAGCCCCTAAACCTGCGCCAACTTCTTAGTCCAGAGGATTTGTGTCAGAGTCCAAATCACAAACAATCCTAAAATGGCTGCTGCCAGAAATCCACGTCACAGTTAATGTATTTTAAATATTTCATGACAATGAGCTGACGATGCCATCTCAATTACGAGGGCAATGCAGTGATTGTAAAGTTACTCAGGGATGCAGTCACCTCACCTAAATCAGACAGGTAATGCAAAAAAAGAAGTTTTATACAACTCTCCACTCTGCACTTATGCAGCCCAGATGAACTAGAAATATCAGCGTCATCTTTAAATCGGTTTATAGATCAAACAGTAAAGGTCCTCTCACGCCCGCCCATCGTTCAACAATTCATACGGTTTCCTGTACATGCTCACCAACTAAAAACGTCATGAGGGTTTAGTCTGCTAATCAAAACAGTTGGTTAAATTGATACGCTAGTTAAATGTAAACTAAATTAAAACCATCCTCTAATTAATCAATGTGCCACACATATAAGCTGAGCCTACATTTGTAGCCTCGCAAAATAATTTTGCTTTGGTTTTTGGGGGGCTTTTTATGTATGAAATCAGGACATTCATTTGTATTAGATATCTATCTATATATATATATATAAATAAAATTGATTTAATATGGCAATGTGACCGCTGCCGTATCACTGTCAAAAGTTAATTTACGAAGCACGCAGTCATCTGTAGAAACGAGAGCCGTTGCTTCCTGTTAGATTTAGACTTCCTCAGATTCCTCAGGAAAAATGTTGTGAAAAGGTTTTAAGAAGAAATTCTTAGGAGGTGAGTTTTTTTTTTTTTTTTTGTGAAGATGTTAAGTTAGTGCAGAAGAAAATGTTCATTTATTTAAAACATTTTGAAAATCTGTGCGTCACAAACATCTGACTGGCACAAGTCTCGCTGGGCAGCATTTTAACTGAGAAGTCAGAGCGACAGTTCTGTCCACCACTCATGTAACACTTGTCTGGTGAACAGAATTATGGGATTGCCTTCTCTAAGCAGGCTGTATTCAAATTTGGCCAAATTAAATTAAGGTAGCTACAGACACACCTGTCCTTAAGCTATGCTACCCTCTGAATGGGCCGGCCTTTGGAGCATGCAAATGACGCTACCAAATGGGTCGTGACGATATTGAAGTGTAAACTGCGATATTTGATGCATATGTGATATGCGATATCACAACCGATTATCGGCACGTACCTAATAAAGATAGTGTTACGCGATGCACGTTTCCTTAATAATAGGGATATTTATTAATGAATACAGGTGCCAATTTACTTTTTACTTTGCATGTGCCATAAGGTTTATGAGAGCCATTATTACAGAATTACAGACTCTATAATCAGTGTATTATAGGGCCTGACTCTTTCAGAACACCAGCTTGGTGCGTGTTGGTATTCATCTCAGCGAGCTGTGCAGGCCAGACGGTGTCACTGTTAATTAAACGCCTTTTGGAGTAATCCGACATTGCGGTGAGAATAGGGCCTTACCTCCTCCCCTCATTTCTCTCCTTGCAGGTTATTAATCATGATGGCATTTGATGCTAAAACAAAGAGCAATACACAGATCTGCCCCGTTCTCGCTCGCTCCTGCTCAGCATGCCATTGAGCCGTTCCCGTGCCACAGACACCGGGCACCTTTTTGAAAACGCGCAATCATCGTATCACTTTTGACGTGTACAAGAGCACGGCTGTCATCAGGCTGGGATTGAGAACAGCTGTCTTGGTATGACTTTTTCCATCACTTACTCAGCTTATTCTAGTTTGGGCCTCTGGATCTGATGCAAACCTGCTCACTAGTGTGCATCGATAGATGGATAAAAACTACAGATAAAGCCCAAATCTCTTCAAATCGCTACCTACTGAACATGTAGTGCACTGGATAGGGTTGTAGGCACCATTCTTTTGTCTAGTCATTTAGTGGCGTCTATACCCTATGTGGTGCACTACATGTCTAATAGGGAACAATTTAAGAAATGTGCAAGCAAGGGCTATAAATCTTGCCTCAGCTGCTTTTTCGAATTACATTTCCTTATATATTTTGCCTGTGTGATGCATCTGCCCCATGGAGAAGCAATGAACAAATTTATTTTATTTTTTTTGTGCACACTGTACTATAAATGCGCACACATTTTGTTTAATGGAGCTACAAGATACTAAATCAAGATCACAAAACCATAACGCGTGAACCCATTTTCCTTTTTTTTTTAATGCTCGCAGTTCGTTATTTGGAGTTCCCAAAATAATCGTGGCCACGTTTTAGTTCTCTTATCAAGATAAGATGACCAAGCAGGTTACAGATCAGGTTAAGCAGATGGGAGTTCATAAGCCTCCGTTATAGTTAGAGATGCGTTAAATAAAGTGGTCTTTGGAGATATATTGAAACATATTGCCATCGTCTCCCCATGGCATTATTATGACTAAGAGGGATATCTCTAACTAGGATATTAAGGGTGCGTGAGTTTTACCGCCATCAACACGCTGATTAGGATCAAGTCACTGAATTTATTGTAAACCAGTTGCAAGACAATGGGAGATTGCATGGCTATACATGGATGTAGATGAAGTCCCCATATTTGAATTAAAGTGTGAAGGTGTAAGAACCACTGGTTGTATCCATGTGCAGTTTAGTGTCCCTTATAGATCTACCCATAAGCTTATTAAACTGAGCTGTAACCTGCTTGGTTATCTTATCCATTAAAACAGGAGGAGAGTACAAATTACCCGATTAATTCGAGAACTAGAAATAACAAATTGACAGCATGAAAAAAAGTGAATTGTGCAAACGCATTACGATTGTCACCTCGATGTAGTATCTCATGGCCACATGAAACTAAATTATGTGCACGCTTTAGGAATTTGTGCTGCATAGTACCCACTTCCAATGATGGGGTTGGGCCAAAGGACACATTTAAAAAATGTATTATAACCTTTGCAGAAGGTGGCCTTTGAGAGTCCCCAAAAAAAGGAAATAAGAAGCAAAAATTAAAAAGTCTGACCTGCTCAGGCCTCTCATAAAAATTTATATCAAGCTTCCAATAAAGAGACAATAAAGAGTTAAAAGTGAGCCAGTCCAATGCAAAATCCATAATCTGTCTGACTCACGTTCAACTCACTCACTAGAGGAGACGTACAGTGAATACAACACAGCGGCTAGCATCATTTAAAAACACACAAGAGAAGGACTAAAGTAACAAAACACACAAAGCCCACAAAAACCCCTGGGACTAACAGAAATTAGCCAATAACTTAAACAGACAACTAATTGGCATTACGGGTTCCCTGTGGCCAAGGACAAACTGTTTCCCCGGTACTTGTAGGAGCCACATAAATTCATCGTTTACTCTTTTTAGCATTGGGCCAATATAGTAGAAGACCAGCCACAATGGACAACCAGCATTTCAAAGTGTTAGAAGTGACATTAACCAAGTCCTAAGTATGCCGTCTTCCTTCCACCTCGTGGCCGTCCCACTCTGTATGCGTGTCACATTCTGTATTAGCTTAATTCAAGCACGCAAATCTAGCTGGTTTATGCGCTCATTACAGTCCAGCAGGTTAGTTATGTCGTGTTAGCCTTTAGCGGTCTTTTGTCACATAAACGCAGAGCTACTACGTGATACGAAGTGATTAAAGTCCATCCTAACGAAACACACTTGCAGCATAACAGTATAAACGGCATCTGCTTTGTACTACAGAGGACAGTTTCCCTGTGTTACCCAGGCTGCACTTGACAGTTGAAGCATCACTTCAGCAGGCCATTTAGCATCAGAAACAAAATCGGCCCTTGTCTTGCATAGGCCCGCTCACCCCATGGCTTCATCTTGACATTGCCAGTCAGCTCTGAAAAGAAATCAGACAAGCCAGTGAGCCACAGAGCGTGGCTCCAAATGCTGCTTTTACATGTAATAACACAGAAAAAGAATCCCGGCAGCCCGCCAGACCCCAAGCCAGGCAGCGTGGGTAAGAGTGGGGTAAAAAGCGCTCACCACAGAATGTGATCTCTGTCAAAAGAAGGCATTAAATATTGATTAAGCGAAAAGCTGGTCAATAAGCCGGGATTCGGATGGAGGCCTGCAGCGGCCAAGCTGTTATGAATCCCAGCCGGATGCTGCAGATCTCGGGATCAGAACAGCAAGCAGCTCAGCAAAGGAGACACGAGATGGAGCACTGTTTTAGCCTTGCAAAACAATGTTCTGAACTAACTTTGATATGATGATGAATTATCGGTCAGGAATTTTTTTTTTTCGCCTCCTGCTAAAGTATGAAATGTTGTGACCTCCAAATCTCTGTTCTGCCGTCACATCCTCGCACGCTGATTTTTTTTATTTTTCAAGTTCAAGTAGGTTTTTATTGTCATTTCTCCATATACCTCGTATACATTGAAATGAAATGTCGTTTCTACA
>JAOUQW010000009.1:12561037-12579278 GCA_028565825.1 Olivaichthys viedmensis
AGCAGTTTCTGGCGATGATAGACATGTTCACCGATGTTTCTGATGAACATTACATGTAAGATTATACACTGAAACGAAATACAAGTAACAAAAGCACCATATATTCTGGACCCGTAGTGGCCGCTGCATGCTACCGCGCCGCCATCTTGGAATCAGTCTTGGATTTAGTCAAGGTCCCCACTAACATCCTACCACTCACTGCTCAGTTCCACCAATAAAAAGCAACAGATGTAGAACAAACGTCACCCCTGCCTCAGACCCCACTTAGAGACTATTCTGAACATTTCAAAACCCTTTGAGCCGTAAACAAGACAGTCCAAAAATGAGTAACGGCTTGAAAAACAGTGATTAAAGTAAGCAGTTGGGTAGTTAGTGACCTGTAAGAGAACACTGACCGGTGTGCTCTTATAGATTGAAAGATTGGGGTCATAAGGTCCTTTAGCTTTCATATATTGTGCATGAGGGGAGCGTGTGTGTGGGGGGGTATTTTCACACATACCCACAATCATACTACCAATGCCACATGCTGGGGCTACACAATTAATTCTATTGAGCTTATATAAAGCTTATAAAACTAGCTAATGTTCGATATTGGTGTATTAAATCACAAGCTCCCCATGTTTTAACTGTCTATATGGTTGCATACTGTGGTGGCTTGCCAATATATTTAAGTCTAATTTAAAAGATACACTCAATTTATTAAGTGCCAGTCTTGGATTTATACTGCATTTGAAGGAATATAGACTTATAAAGTAAAATGTGAAAGTAAAGCCTCAATCCTTGTTGGACAAGTCCACCTGTACCTGATCTCATGGACAATTCATCGGAATTCCAATAAGCAGGAGAAATTTTATTCGCTTTCATATGAATTAAGTTGTAAGAAATGCGACTCGGCTAAAAAAAAAAAAACAGCCTCTTGCACTTACACTTCATAAACGATGCATCACGCGAATTCTTACAAATTTGCAAAAATCAAGACTCCTCAATTTCATTAAAACATTAAAATCCACGGATTTGGCCACCCTCTGAGTCAGCAAACAGCTTTTTCCTTTCCAACTTGAGCGTGAGACGCTCATGATTGAGAAGTTTCCGTTGTTTTCTAAGCATCGTCTGATGGCTGAGGGCAAAAGGCCAGGCCACACGTCATTCATCATTTCCACGGCAACTGCCCCTCTATTGGACATCTGTGCAATCAGCGGCCCATCAGACCTCGAGTCAGGCTCGGCTGCCTTTGTCCCGTTTCTGCTAGCCGTCATCGCCAGATAAGATCATCACTGACAACCCTGACTCCCACCCGAGCGCATCCGTCTGGACGAAAATGAAAGAGGGAGGGGACCCTCTGATTTATTTTTTTACCTCCCTTTTTCTTCCTCATTTTGTATTTTATTTATATCCCCGTCTCAAGAAGATGCCTCTTGCCTGTCTTGCTCTTATTCCCGAACCGGTGAGAAGAATTGCCTTTCAGAACCCAATTTGTCAAGGGCAAACTGTGGGTCCCCTCAGACAAGAGCCTTTGACAGCTACATTTATGGCAGATCAGTGGCAACTTTATCAAACAATAAATCAGATGGAGCGAAGGCCCACATCTAAGATAAGACCATTAAGAAGATTTAAAAAACCACAGCTGAATAGAATACCGAATAACTAAAGGAATAGCAGTTGCTGAATGCTTTCATTGCTCCTAAATAAAAAGGTGTGTGGAATGTCCAAATTTTCCACACAAGTAAGAAATCAGCTTTTGTGTAGATTTATTAGATATAATTAAAGCTTTTTTTCAGTGAAGATCACCATGCTTATCGTTGCATGTTGGGATCTGAAAAGGAACAGAGCTCCAGGTCAGCGACTTGGCTAAAAAAAGAATTTCAGCATGGCTTTCGTCTGAGACTAAAATAAGCTCACAAGCTCCGAGGGAAGGCACAGACAAAAAAAGACCAGGCCCTTCCAGTCTAAAGCTTGGTCATTATTTTAGCGCCTTTGCTTCTTTGTCTACAGAACTCCCCAAAAATATTTTGCTGCGTGTTTGTTTTGGACAAGAAATTGGCTGGACATACAGTACATGCACTCCAGAGAAACTATTCATTGTGTAGCTGACGCTCAGATGAACTGACCAGCCATCAGACTGGGAAGATACTAGGGCTACAGCCTGGAAGGGCCAGAGGGGGAGATGGGAAGGAGCCAGACAGCCATGCATTATTTATCCAAGCTAAAATTAATAAGGTCCGATTCATCATTGTCTCCTCCTTTTTACGCTTTAAATTATTAATGTGATTTGGTGGATGAAAAGAGCGTTCTGTATCACGCTACGAAATAACTTCATGTCGTGCCACTAGATAAGAGTCGATCGCCTACTAGGTCTCTTGTGGCAGGACAATCGGTAAGCAACCCTCTCGCTCTGGCAAGGGTCCTCTGGAAAAGACAGCGATACTTTCTGACTGCTGCAGTTTATTTTGAAAAAATAACAAAACAGGTATTTGCTATTATTATATGGCAGAAGCACGGAGTGTGGTTGAGACAGGATGTCGTTTACATTGAAGACTGCTGGAGGCCTCGCTGGGTATGGATGTGTTTGCATCACTGGTAGAAGTCCAGTTAAGCAAGTTAAAAAGAACAAAAAGAGAAAGAGGGGGTAGAAGGGGAGTCTGGGTCTTGCTTGTGGCAGCAG
Source organism: Olivaichthys viedmensis (assembly GCA_028565825.1). Taxonomy (NCBI): domain Eukaryota; kingdom Metazoa; phylum Chordata; class Actinopteri; order Siluriformes; family Diplomystidae; genus Olivaichthys; species Olivaichthys viedmensis. The sequence continues at coordinate 12,563,700 of JAOUQW010000009.1, forward strand.
GTGTGCCTCTAACTTGTGCTTATGGCATCAATTTAAATGACAGATAATTACTTTTGTGACAATGTGCCAATTAGATTAGGCTCAGGCAAACAACATAACGGCAATTTGCTATGCTCTGGTGAGCAATAACACACCGATCATAATTAAAGACCGTGGCCAAAATAGCAGGCTGCGTCGTATGGTGAAAACAATTATGATTCACAAAAAAAAGGTAAAGGCGGCCATGTTGACTTTAAAAAGAAATTGCAGCGGGGACCTCTTGGGGCCGTTTTGAATGACACCGAATGATTAATTAACTTATTAATCCCCCTCTTTGTCTTAAATAGATGTTGTCAAGAAACTGTCACCCCAATTTCTGGCAAAGCCCGAGAAGGGAGCCCAGCAAACAGCGGCAGCCCACGCGGAGCAGCGTAGAGTGCCATGTGTCAATGTCTCCTTAGCTCTTTGTCAGAGCCAATAAAAGTCTGAATATTCATAAACCTTGTCTACTCTGGATCACGTCAAGCTTGTGAGAAAGCAGACGACTGCAAAGCTTTAGCTGCCATGCTCACTTCCTGCTGCTGCAAAGTGTTTGTTGACAACCTATAGCCTCAGGATCACTGTAAGATCATACATGGGGGTTTTTTTCAGCTCTTTTATTGCTGAAAAAGAAAATGTGGCCTACCTTGTGCCTGTGTGCTAGGTGAAGCGGTTGGAGTTTTGCAGTATGAATAGTCGTGAAAGCCATGAATTAAAAAAAGTCATGATGCAGCTTCCAAAACCTTATGTTGTAATTGATGCAAGATAGTGGTGTAACATACATATTCGCCATCATATACCATCATCCCGGTTACAAATATTAACAAAAACCATCTCCCTTGTAAAACTATAAAATAATTCCAGTTTCTACACGTTTGAAATTTACACACGAAGGTTTGTGAATTTTCTTCTTTTTTTTTTTTTTTAAGAAAAAAAGAAAGAACAACGACAGGTATACTAAATAGTGAAAAATAGCCAGAGTAAATTTGAGTTTGTAATTTTGGAGAATTGTATAAACATCTAATTATGCTTAGTATGTTGACAGAGTGGTTTATATGAGTTTTTCCTGGCACAGCTGGAATTTTTGCCCCCCCCCCCCCAATCGTTTAAACCCACAATCATCCTTTCATTTTTTTACTTTTAAAACAATTCAATGACTGAACACACGCCAGGTTAAAAAAATAAGAGAAAACAATGCTTCTACACTGTCTTGATAAACTACTGAAGTCTAAAAGTGTTGCATGTTAAACAAATATATATTCCAACAGTTTCTGTTTTACCAAATAATTAAATACTTGGCTGCTGCAGTAGTAAGCGGATACCATGATACTGGGTGTGTATGGTTATTATACTGTATGTAAATATATACTGTTCCACCCATCATGCAAAATATGGTAACGTGATAAGAACTACGGCTTAAGCGCTCTAACCAGATCAAATAGTACATTGGCTGACGTGCTGCCACAAAGGCCCCGTAAAGGCGCGTCATTTGAACTGCTGTGGCCACTCCAGCCATCAGCTTCTGCAAAAAGACGTTCACCATTAGCACTAGATCATTGCCTTCAACACGTACTTCTATGACACATTTGTAGATGCACATTGCAGTTAAGAAACTATTATTTTGTGGAAATGCAAAGCAGAAGACATTGCAGAAGCTATAAAAGCCTGGTGTGACAACCAGCGACAAACTCTTATTGAGAGAGGTGTCCAAATTCGAGAGTTTTGGTTTAGATAGGCATCAGTATATTTCAGAAGAAGAGCTTGTGGGAAGCAAACTGATGCATGTCTGGAACTTTCTGTGAAACACAAAAGGTGATGCTGTCATGGCCTGAGGAGTGGATTGCAGCCAAAGTTCAAAAGCAATGCAAATAAATCTTTTTAAAAAACACAATAAAATAAAAAGGTATTGATTCATCAGGCTGAACCGTTAAGATAACAACTGATTGGTAAAATCGTACATCCTGCATGACGATGACGGCAAACACAGTTGTGAATTTTAAGAAAAGTTTACACCAATATATTTATCATGTGGCCAAGTTTTGCGCAGTACTGTCAGTGGGTTTGCAACCCGCTTATAACTGCCTACCAGGGGAGTCTTTGATGTAATTCATTGTTATTATTATCTAATTGCTTTTCAAAGGCTGAATCTTCCTTCAGGAATTAACAAGATGGTCTTGGAAAGAGGATTAGAATAACTAGGAAGGACGCATGCTCTCTTGTGCTTCTAGGAGTGAAATTTGGCAGCACCTGAACACCCCTCTAGGGGTGGCTTCCGGTGCGGAGCGAGTCGCTAAAAGAACTTGTTTGTGGTGGCAGCCAGCTTAGTTGTTTATCCAAATCAGAGACACGCACTGCTTCAAGCTCGAACGGACACTGATTAAAGATTACCAAATGAGGCTTTGCCATTGAGAGAGAGGGGAAGCTTTTAGTTCTCCACAAAGGCTTTTTTTTGCCACACCTCTCACCTGTGTGTAAGAGAGAAAGAGAGCGTGAGAGAGATGTGCAGTTTTGCCCAAGCTCATGCACCAGGGGAACTTTTTTCCCCTCCTGCTTCCTGTCAATAGTGCTTGGAGCGTGGCTACATGAATAATATATCTTCTGGCATTTGCTGTCGGGGGCCTTAAGGAGGGATGAAGGGAATGCGATGCCAGTCATCCGCTGCGCAGCGTGACAATTGTTCTCGCTCAGTTGTCATGGGGATCCTTATTTATTTATTCCTTCCCGGGTTTTATCAGGATTGGGGTTTAAGGGGGTTGGGGGGGGGGTTGTGTTTTGCAGGAGCAGGCTTCTTAGGGGGGGGCTGATCTTAAAACATATTCATTTCCACCGTAACAGAGTTCCCGTCATGCTCCTTTGGATTTAGCGCCTTCATGCCTGTTCTTCCCTAATTCTCGTATACAACTGCAGCTATTCCTGGCTCTGTCTGTCTTTCCGGATACAGTATTACACTTTCTTAGGGAGGTACACGCACGAGCATGCCAACCCAATCTTTCTCTCCACACACGCACAAAGCATGACGCGTAAAGAAATGCTGCAGATGTGTGATATAGATGTCTAATGGGCCAGGGCTATACAGCTGACCGTACACTGTGATGGGCAATTTGACGAGGGCAATCTCTGAAGATTCAACCTCATCTAGCTCATCTCCCACCAACAGATCTGTCTGCCATAAACGTGTGCATTTGCCGTCCGTCTTCACGGCTACGGTGTTTTTTGTGGTGGTGTTTTTTTTTCCTTTTCTTTTCAGGCCTCTATAAATGAAACTCGAAACAAGAGGCTGTGGGGAAAACGAAGCTAAATCGAAGAGCACATCCACTGTTGCTTGGTCTTCAACGCGGCATGCATTCCCCATTCAACCCAGTGCAAATGACAGTGGCTCTGTATGACAGATTGTGGTTACATGAACGTTAACAGCCTCCCCCAGTGGCTGAACTCAGGCACTGCCCCTCTCTCATGCTCTCATACCCACATGGCTCAAGGCTATTATTCAACAGTGACATTTCCCAGCTAATCAATATCTCATCATTGGCAGTCAACCCAGCCCGATCCAAGTCCCTGGAAATAGCTTGAGCTCTAAGTGCACAGATGTCATTGAATGTGTGTGTGTGTGCTCAACCATGCATGAGTAGGCTGCAACGCATCAACTCTAACGGCTATTATCAAAAGCTCCTTTACATATCAAATTGTTTATTAATTCACTCCATTATCAAATCCACCGTAGCTATCAGAGGCATTTACATCTTGATAAGATCTTCTCAGGCATGAGAATGGATCAGGGAGGATTTGGAGACGCGCTCTCTTTTCTGAGAATGCAAATTGCCCAGGCAAAACAGTGACAAACCGAAAAAAAAAAAAAAAAAGGCACACGCAGGCAAATAGTCAAATGTCAGTCACAGTTCATAAGCTAATCAGGGCCGGGAGCTCGGGAAGGAGAAGAGGGAGAGAGGCAGGGCGCCGCTCTTTCATACGGCCGCTTCTGGAAGACAAAGCTATTGAGGAAGCGACTGATGGAAAGATATGAGATGATATGGGGGGCTTATGGTAAATATGAGGCGCATATAAGGCAGCTGATAAAACCAGTCACTCAAAGTCACTTCCCCTTCATTTCACACTCACTCAGATATACAGTTACATCACCGAGCTGTCCGTCAACGTGAGTGGCAGATGCTCCCTTATCGACCATAAAACCAAACAAAACAATTTTACAGTCCAGCCTCCCCTGTCAAAATACATGCGACTCTTGGTGGTAATTACGCACAATATGCCTCTATCTCACCGTCACTGATTTCAAAAAGCATCCCACCCAGAAAAACGGCATATTTTGATATCTGTGGGAAAATTAGCGTGAAAGGGTTTTGCCCCCGTTTGTAAACGTTTCGTGGTAAATTAACAGTTCAGCAAACAATGACAACATAATATGCACGAGCCTCTATTAGGGTTCCACAATATATTGTTATTGTAATATTTATACATCACAAAAGGCTACAATATGCAAATGGGCCCTATAACCAAACATTTTGTGTGCTGTGAGCATGTTGAACAATTTCAGATGCGCCAAATGAATGTTTGGATGAAGCATCACTCATTTTCCAACAAACTTTTTTGGTTAAACTAATCTGGGCTCTTCTATAACCATGCCACATCCAGGCTACACCAATGGGCTTTTGATATATTGTAAGGCATATTGCATTTGAAATATGCACCAATATAATTGCAGTGTAATATTTTGTCCATATCATGCAGAGCCAGCATCTATATTCTCTATAGAGTTACATTTCACATCCTACTCAAAGACTCAATCTCCAATCTGTCAGAGAAAATAAATCACCAAATTCTTTTCATGGACATTTTATTGCACGTGTGTGTGGCTATGCACACATCTTGATTGATCCATGGAAAGAAAAACCTGTAAAACGCACAGTAATGGAAGGTTAGCTTGAAAGAACGAGCCACAAATCCCTGAAACCACTGTAGCCTACTATAACACAACAGCAACATTATTTATTTTAGTTTTTATAACTAAGGGATTACACAATCCCAGGAAGATACTCTTATTGCCTTTTTCTCTAGCTACATTCTGTTCAAAAAGGTAGAATGAACAACACAGTGACTGATGGAAGGTTATCTTCCCTCTTATGTTCTTTTGTGTCTCGTGTGATCCCACAATTTAGGGCCATAATGTGTGCTGCTTGTAAAACCATATTTTGAGGTTACAAACTGACTGATTTATTAAACAGGCACAAATGAAAAGTTGTGTTTTGTGCTTTTGTATGACGGTAAAATGTCAATACATTCCACAAATTCAAGCATAAATTGCACAAAATAAACATAAAACTCAAAATAGGATCACAGCAGGTTCCACAGATAAATGCACAGCAAACTGCACAAATATACAGTCACAAATTGTTACATTTCACAAATAAATACAAATATCTGTAATGCAATGCACAAAGCCATTTGTGGCTGTACTTTACCATCTGAATATACAAATATGTAACCAAATGTGACTAAAATATATTTGTGTTGCTATTTGTGTGTGCCATTTTTTTTTTAATGGTGTGCTGCATTTGTGGATCCTTTTGAGGCTGTTGTTCTGCCGTTAGTGATTTACAAATACGATCGGGTCTGATCGGTTAACGCTGTATTGCTGCTCTCGCTAACGGAGCAAGATGATGATGACGACAAAGCCTGATCGCTTAAACTACTGCTGCGTTATTTCACCCAGTACAATCGAGGCACGTAGCCTAAAGGAGTCTTTCTAAGAGAAGACTACATCCTTTTTTAATACTTGATGAAAGAAGACGCTACACTATAATACGCTTTTACCCAACTCCACAATTATGTTCTTTTATTTGACAAGGATTAAGTCAGAACAAACGTCACTATCGCTGTGCGTTCCCGTTGCACCTACCGAGTTAGGAACCGCTTTTTAATTACAAAAACGCATCAGTTCAGAGAGAGTAACTCGGCAACAGAAATAACCGAAAAATTATTTGGATCCCCAAACCAAAAGAAGCTTGATCACCTTCCCCTTTTTCTCTGCTGCACTGTCTGTAATGCTGTGGTTACTTTTGCCACTTTTGTATGTTCAGAACCATATACAGTTCCCAAATGACAGATGCGCATAATGAAATTAAAACATGGATTTTTCAACACGGCACAGTTTCCAAATGTACTCGGTGCAATAGACGCAACTCATTCAATTAAGCACACCAGCCGAACAGAAAGCACACGCATTTAAAAACATTCAAGTTGCGTGAAATTGAATAAGAAATGCTGTGGCAAAACACCGCGGATGTACCCGTTTGCTGACAGGAAGACATGCGGAAAAAAAGGGGGTTAATGCTGCGCCAGCCATATGTTAATTATGAAAGGGGCACCTGTGTTTATTTGCATGCAGGTTCGTGGTAGATGACCCACTAAATTGGCCCCACCTACCAGCACAAATGGTCATTAAATCAGCAGTAATTAGTGCTCATCTTATTAAAAATGGGGGGTTCTTTCTAAAATGTGGATAGTGTGTGGTTTTGGTCTCTTTTATTCAGTCCTGTTAGATATTCCACTACCCTGCTCGCAGAGGTAGGTAGAGTATGAGTCATTTTTTAGAAAAAGCTACATATTTCTGTCAAGTGTGATAATTAGGGCAACCCGGAGTGGTAGTCTGTCCTCACAAAGTGCTCAATGAGGTAAAGAGAACGGTAACAGAATCATGAATTAGCGTTCTCTAATTTAGGCTTGACATTAGACAAGAGATATGTGAAGGGCTGCGACTGCCAGTGATTTGAAAAATATAAACAGCATTGCTACTAAACGCTCGGTAGATTGCATTATAGCAAGCATTAGGATTCCATCTGAAATGCAAAAAAAGAAAGGAAACAATACATGTAGCACTTGGATTAGAAAAACGTACGGGTTGATGTATAGAAAAGGCACAAAGTCATTTGCGGAGAGGAGGCTTTTTGCTTAAAGGCAACCGTGTTCTCCAATATTATGTTTTCCTTTGCCCCTCAGCTACGTGTGCGTCAAGAGTATCACAAAAGCATCAATAAAGCGAGTAAATCTAAGTTGGGAGGGGACGTAAAGAACAGACTGAGGACTACGCTTTGATGGACTCTATAGATGGAGCCATTCTGGAGGTCATGCATCTGTAGACAGCCACGCGTCAAGTAACGTGATGCATTGAAGTGGGATACGGTACCAAAGCGTGTCTCGTGTGATCTGACCATTAACACACCTACAGCTCTGTTGCCTTAGGAAAGAATCTTTACAGTGAAGTGATGTTCAGTAGACATTCTTTGATTTGATTGGACCTTTAAAGCACACCGTCTGTCTTTGAGCAGTAAATGATGCCTGTCCGCTCTGCTTGCTCCCGAGATCCATAGCCTTGATGGTGAATAAGGGGGTTTGGCAGGCTGCTGTGAGGACGCAGACCGATGACTCTTTAATGGGGCTGGGCTGTCGATGAGGACACAGCATTCATTGATCTCAGTCAGGTCGGAGGCAGGAAGAGCTAATCACATCACCGCATCACCCGACAGGCGAAAGGACTGTTCTAATGCGAGAGCACTCCTTAATAAATGTAGAAGTACTGAGCTCTACATAATGCTTCTTGAGTAACAGGAAAAGTCCTTCATCAGCTGTAGAAGGTGCAACCAGTTGATATCCAAAATTCAGGCTGTTTAAACCATGACATTCATTCTATGGGGTTGCAAAGGCCCAAGTTTCTTTCTCCTTAAGGGCTGTGCTCGGCACCCCGAGCTTCCCCTGTTATATTAATTGGCACGTTTAGCATAGCCAGCCCTCCACAACAGCTTGGCACAGCCTTTTCAGCTGGCAAGCCAGAGCCGTAAAACTTTCTTCCTCAGTTCTTTTATTACCCTCCGTCCACATGAGTGGCAGAGAGGATGACATTTTGATCAATTAAATTCCAGTCCACACTCAATTGGAATCATTTACACTCCGAGACCCGTGCCAAGAGTAGAACGGGGAGGGGTGGGAAGAAACTTAATTACCTGCCTGGTACGACGTTTTCAAAAAGAAATATTGAAAGCAATTGGTCGTGTGCCAGAAGGAAACACAGCTGAGCTTTGCAGCCTCCTCCGCGGCCTGCATACTGACAACAGCGCGTGCTTTCAGCACTCTGTCTGCATTCGCACGCAGCTCGAGGCCTGGCACGCTGGGCAAAACACTTAGCCCGACACATACTTAATTGTTTGCACTTTTCTTTCTTAAATTGGCCATAGTTCAGACACTTTAATGGAACAAAATGCTGTCTTTTTTCTTTTTTCAGCAGTGCTGTTCGGTTTCACAGTCTCTTAGCAGGCACTCAACTGATGGATCATTTACGTAAACATAATGTCTATAAAGATTTTCAATTATATTTTAATTTGAAAGTCATTTAGTAAGTCACAGCATCTGGATTTGTGTTATAACCTTTAAAGCTACAGTGTGTGATTCATTTTGGTTAAAAGAAAAATATACTCTATATCTGAGCTGCTGCGAGTCGCCCTGGAAATCCTGTAATAGTAACTCACAGTCAGAGCTGTCGGGCTCGAATTGGCGGAACATTTCTAATGCACACGTCATACGCCAGCTGAGATACGGGTAAGAGAGCGAAAGAGTCCGATTCAAGGATTCAGGACTGATGGAGTTTTAGCCTAAACAGGTAAGGCAGTTTTTTGTTCGCCAATTTGGTTGAAAGCTAGTGAATGACAGTCAGCTGATTTATCCTTGTTGTGGAATTTGTATCGTTACCCAGTTGCGAGTCGTTTAGCTAAAAGAACTCATGATAGCCGGCTAGTGACTAACGTGAGGCGTTTGTGTTCCTCTGTATTTTTTGTATTTCAAACTCGGTTATATCGGGCGAGTGAGTCATCCGGGGCGATTGCTCGTCCTCGTGTAACATTTATTGCTCTGTGTTTTAGCTAGCATGCCATCACTCGTGCCTAATGCGTTTGACAGGCTGAAGAACAAAATACCCAGAGAACACGGATCGGGTAATAAAAATCCACACATTGGAAGCGACCAGACATAGTTAGAGATAGTTTTCTTCTCTACACCGTATTTTAGCTAGCTAGCTAGCTAGAGGTAGGCATACAACTTGGTGAGATTATTCTGTGTGGTGGCGAAGGACACAGTACAATCCCCGTTACGAAACGTTCTTCAGCAAAGTAGCTTGCAATAGCGTTTCTCTACCAGAGAGGGCGAAATTCTGTAGCTTTAAGATGTATCGGCACTCATCCGAGGGCCTTCATCAACTAATGACAATGACGTAGGTGCTGGAGACTTGGAGATATCGAGTGGCTAAACCTCCTGAAACTAAGACCAGGCTTCAAGATCTCGGTCTCATTTTTTTAAATTGAGCTGCTAAACTATTGCAACGTGAAAAACTCATTAATCTCCAGGCATAAGTATTGCTAGAGACGGTTTTGAGTTTCACCGGACTCTCCAAGCTTGGAGTCGGCCATCCTGTTTTGTATATGATGCATTGCTCACAGACATATTGAATTCCTTTTACTGGATGTCAAACTGCAACTGACCACAAATATGACAGCAAGATTCTCTTACACAATATTCCCAATGAAACTACAGCTGATTCGGATGTCTTTTGCAGAACTTGAGCCTGGAATTGAGGCTAAGCTCTCATTGACCATTGTCCCTTCAGCCATAGCACCTTGGCACTTGAAGGGTTTATGGGATGTAAAGTCTCCACTTTTTCCATCTCAAATCCATTCCTCTCATCACCATGTTTATATAACCCATCTCCTCGGCAAAGCCATCACTCTTATCGCCGGGATTGCCTACCCATTGATTGTGTGAACAATCACAGATTCTATTATTATGGAGGCATTTCTCCAGGTATGGGTGGCTGAAACCGAGCACCCAGACAAGTGCTTTCTCCACTCAATACGAAAAGAGGTAAGGTTAATAATAAGAAGCAGGAGCAAGGTCATTGCTTTCAAATGACAACAAGCCCGATCTCCAATATCTCTTTTGTTAGCTGAAAGCAGAGAGAGGAAAAATGCAGCTGGGAAAAAGCTGTGGCTTCTCCCGAGGGCAAACGTCACAAAAGCTCCTTTCGTTTAACCCCTTGGCTTTGTAAGCTTTTGCTCAATGGCCTTTCTTTAGATTGGGCCCGAGATGGTGACCTGGGGAATAAATAAGATCAGTCTCGTTACTAGCAGCGAACCATTGCAGGAACGACAACTTTGCCCTAGGCAGGAACAAGTGAGAAGAATTATTAGGGACTTTAAAAAAAAATTTGTTTTTAAAGTGCTGATAAATTCACAGAGACCGACCGTGTTATGTATTCATGATGATGATGATGATCTTTCTGATGCACATGATGGCTTTTTTTTTGGGAAAGGAATCGTGCATTCATATGAAACTTTGTTTTTGGTGTCTATAATATAGACAATTCCTGCAATCCCTCCAGATAAAACCATGCAATTATGTACAACAACACTCTGCATTCTTCTGTGCATTGGGGAAAAAAATTAACGTGCATAATGCACAGGAACTACTCTGCTCCACCATGCCCTCTGGTAAACATCGGCAATATACATTCAGTGTTGACGCAGTGCTGCCATTATGCAGGATCTTGTACTATTTTTCCCACTTTACAGTCCAGACTAATGAAATAATGCCACAAAGGGTGCGAATTGTGGCTTTTAACAGCACTTATTAGCCTCCACCATTCGCTGTAGCAGAACACCAATCCCCATCCATTACTGAAAGAGATATTTCCTGTTACATGGACTGTGCACGTGTTAAGAGATCAGTCAGCTTTACAAAACATGCCCTCTTTTCACTCCCAAAACGCATTTCAGTGCATTGCCGCATCATAGACAGGGGAGATGCACTGCAACAGATCCACTGGCCCATCCATCCTGGCCACCCAGATGTCACAGGTAATCTTGTTCCTTGTTTGTCATATTGCCAGCACAATGAGAGGCATCATCACTCTTGCCCAGGCCAGACAAAAGCGGACAGCCAAGGTCGACAGAAGGGGCAGGGAGGCACACGAGATACTGTCAATGCTCGTCTGGAGTGAGGAATCACAGAGGAAAAAAAGGATCCTATCTACTCAGTACACTGCAGGATAAAGAGCAGGGTATGGCTGTCTGTCCCAATCAACAAAAGGGCCTCACAGTCGTGCTAGTTTATCGTCCTGGAGTTTGGCTTGGGGTTTATTTTTGGAGTTTACTGGTTTAGTGAATTTGCGTTGGAGAACCTCCAGCAGACAAAGGTCATTCCTCAGCCCCTTATAAAGTCTATAGTGCATGTATTCCTCTCCTGGAGAGTGTCACGTTCCAGCCTTTCACGTTTCTCACCTGCAGGTCCCCCATTGAAGAAATATGGCATCTTAAGACAGACTTTGAGGAATTGAGGCTTCAAATCAGCTACACAAGTCCTCCATTTCAAAGTTAACTCAATTCACATTGTTTGGTTCAAGCTTGAAACTCCATCTACTAGATTGAGCACATTAATAAGCCGGAATAAAGTAAGTAATACATTTTAACAAAATCCTGACTCCGTTTCATTTGTTGGTAGTAAAAGACATACTGGCAATGTGAGTGAAAATAACATGGCTTATTTTCTTTTTAGCATTCTTAAAAGCTCCTGTACTACAGCTTGAGCTGATTATATGTGTCGATTTTTCAACTCGAGTTCTGCAGACCTTGGTTCTCATATTGTGATTCTCTTGCCCTGCTTTAAACATACAGTTGCCTTCAGAATTATTGGCACCCCTCATGAAAATGAGCAAAAAATGTATATGTAAAAAGAATAACGCATGAAATTGGTGATGTATTGATAAACATATTGAGATGCTGTATAGTTTTAAGACAATATTCTTTCAAACATAAGCGTCGTGCCAATTTTTTTAAATGCAAAAAAACGATTTCAAAATTATCAGGACCCCTACAATTAATATTTTGTGAAGCCTCTCCTGGAAATAATATTATCACTTAGTCTCTTCCTGTACTGACTAACGATGCTGGATAACACATGCAGAGGGATCTTGGGCCGGTATTTTTTTAGTATGCATGTATTTTTATATCCGTTACCTGACTTGTACAGCTCAACAACCATCTGTCTCTTTCGTGCTGAATGCTCTTTGGTTTTTTCCCCCCATAGTAATTGACAGATTTTATTTTAAGCATGACAATTTATTTAAAATATTTTTCAGCCTGTTAATAAGTTAAGAGTACATACATAGCGCTTATGAGAATGATTTTAGCAAGGTTAAGGTTAAGTCGATTCTTGAAATGTTTGAGTGGAAAATTTGAATAATTGTGTGGAATACTTATTTTTGGCCAGTCTCTTGAAGGGTGTCAGTAATTCTGGAATTGACTGTATTTAGAAAGGTTAGTTCTGCATGGAGATCAGTCTCCTCTATAACGATACCAGCAACTCCGTGGGCTTGGAAATTGAAAGGACCAACATCAGTGAGAAACTGGGTCACACACCAAACCAGAAAGTCAAGTGCACCCAGAAAGTGTGGCTGATCAACATGATGGAGAGAGTGCAGTGCTTAGCGAGCGTGATGACTCTGCTTTGCTGTGCTATGCAGAGCCCATAAATCAACCTCAGCCACAGAAATTAAGCAGCAGAGACGCTGTCCCAGAACAGAAAAACAAAAAGCCAAGAAGAGGAGGAGAGACCCACACTGCTGCTCACTCAGTAGGTGCAGTCATACAAGGAGGAAACGATGCAGCTGTCAGGCAGCAAAGGGACAATTTTGCACAGGCAAGTGACTGAGCTTGAAGTGCAAAATGAAGTGTGGTCCCAGGAACCGATTAAAGAAAGTGACACTTGGTAAAAACACCGAAGTTAAGCTGCAGATAATCAGCATCATTAGAAAGTGCCAATTCAATGGCACATGCTTCGGAAAATGACTGGCCAAGTCCATCTTTAGCATAAGCACTGTGTGGAAAGACGATTGCAACACAGACATTGAATTGTTCCAATAAAAGACAGGAACAATGTCAGCTAGCAGTCATTTTCAGACGAGGAACAGTGCGTTTGCCCTGAAGGATGCCGTGTAGGACTGACTCTTCCGAACCTGGAAGAACACTATTGAAAATTAGGCCAGTTGATACGGGAGACAGCAAGGGGTTGACTGAAACAAGCAAAAAGGTGAACAAAGTGAATTTCATCCACAGAAAGAATACAACAAGGTACTTAATTCTTCCTGGGTTCCCTGCTGGCATGAAATAAACGCCTCAAGTTTTTGGGGCAATGCCTGGAAAAACGGCCCATTTCTCTGGAGTCTAAAGTGTCAGCAGTGACCTGGAGCTGTCAGAAGTTTGGACATACAATTCATCAGTGTCCTTTTGACAGCATGACACAAACACAAGGAACATGCTGAGCAGAGGTGCCAGGGACGACCTTTGACCTTGGCAAAGTGGACCATCCTGGAAATGGGAAGAGAAAAATGGACCCTTGTTAAGGACACGGTCAACCAACAGGAACTTAAGAACACTGCAGAAACAGAGCGAAGTTCTACTTGTCTAATTTTACAGTGTGCCAAGGACTAAATATACTACTCACATCTAGAGTTGCACGAGGTATCGAAAGTTTGATACCTTTTCAATAGTAAACGTTAAGATTTGATACTTTCGATGCAGTGTTTTAACCGTGAAACACTAATCTGACCTTGTATGCTGGCTATAGCCAAAGCAAATGACTCAGAGGGCGAGACAAGCAAAAAGTGGCTTCAGCGGCAAGTGCACGCCGAAATAAAAAGGTTATTTTGACGCCCTTGTGGAAAAGATGGGCTCAAAGAGTGAGATTTGGGCATATTTTTTGCTTACCTTGTCGATGAAAACGAGCAGCGAACAGACAACATAAGCAATATGCAAAATAAATAAATAAAATATCCCTCCACTGCAAAACAGCAAACAAGAGAAACTTGGCTAAGCATCTGGCCGACAAGCATGCTGACCTCCACTTGGATTCGGCAGGCTAGACGCTGGGGACGTCTGTAATCGCTTCTTCGCGATTGTCTATTACGTAGCCTAATTTTAAAGGAGCATGATAAAATTTCGGTGTTTAACACGCAAAACACTATTATGAAATGGTGCCATTTTACTGGAACAAATATGTCCCTTCGCTCCCCGTGCCATTACTTTCCGCTTGAGGGGCACCATTTTAGCACCAACAACCTGAATTCTGGGTGTTCAATGACGTCTGTTATTTAAAAAAAATTATAAATAAGTTAAATCATTTATTTATTTTTGGTCAAAGTATCAATTTGGTATCGAGAATCTGGTATTGGCATCAGTGTCAAAATTCTGGTATTGTGAAAACCCTACACACATCCAACAATCTGTTCGCTGCTGCAGCACTGCTGATCACGAAGCAATGGAGCAAAGAAAATGGAACCAAGAACAAAAAGGGGGAGGGGGAAAAAAAGCTGGGGGAAATAAATAAATAAATAAATAAAATACAACTGACCAGAAAGCACCAAATCAACACAAACAAAATGTCACAGCCACTCTCGACAAGAAAATGGCTTGTCCAATCTGTAATGACTGCAGTTCCTCAAGTGCCAAGTGCTAAAAGCGTTAAATAGCCCAGGTCTAGTTCGACCATAGGATCACGGCGTGTAAAAGCCAAGTACTTTCCAGAAAAAAAACAACAGAGTTTAAATCCAATGCAAGTCATGGCTTCAAGCCAATTGTTAATCTTATTTAGGGCCTTCAACATGAAGAAGTCAACCTGGTAAAACAATGCCCTTTTTGCTTCGACCATCAACATTACGAATAGAGATCATTTTACTCAACAAACGCAATCAGCAAAGATGAAATGAATTGGCTGACATTGGCTTCAATCACTTTTATAAACGGCAAAGGCCAATATGAGAGAAATATAGCTTATATTCAGGAGGCGCTGTTCATCAGGGGTATCGTCTTTAGAGTGCTTTCTCTTGAAGGAGCGTAATTTTAAAACGATCACGGAAGAGTGTGGACAAGCATTTATGAGATTAATCTCAACGCCCGTGATCAGCAGCGAGGTAACACTATGTGAACATGAAGGCAGACTAAAAAGGGTTTTGCCTTTAAACTAACCCCGTGTCTCACTTGTGTAGAAGACTTTCTCTGTCACCTTCCAGCTTTCATGATCGAACCGAACTCTTGTTGAGGTGTCCTTTTAAAACCTCCGGACATCAATAATATTGACATGGTATAGAGACCATGGGACACAGCATACTTTCCTTGGAGATATCATATTCTACAAACAAGAAAAAAATTTTTTTTTAAATAAGAGCGCACATCAATACTTAAAGCTATTACGATAAACGTTTGAACAATTTTAGTTCTTTCAAAAGCCTACCAAAAGTGAAACATGAGGGCAAGTGCACATTGAGACTACATTTCCAGCAAAAAGTGTGAGCAGATACAGGATAAACAAGTACAGAAGCAACAGTTAAAACTGGTAAACCAGAAATAAGAGATATTATCCAGAGATATTTTTTGCATATCGTCGCTGTCCAAAGAAAAACATGTATCTCCAATTTTTATCATATATGGAATGTGAGGGCAAAAAGCGCCATCT
>JAOUQW010000009.1:12589374-12599635 GCA_028565825.1 Olivaichthys viedmensis
CAGATTGTGCAAACAATTGACAAAGAGTGTGATGTGTGATGTGATGTGATGTGATGTGTCAGAGCTTATGCGTTAATATGTTACATGGACCAATACACCAAGGAATTGTGAAAGAGGAACCGAGACAATGATGAATGAGTAAGAGTGAAAGCGAGTGAGAGAAATGAGCACGCACCAGCACGGTGAGGAGGAGGGCCTGGATCTTCGGGTCGGTGAGGACCTCCTCATCCAGCAGGACGTTGAACTCGGACACGGACACGGACACGGACACCTTCCGCAGGTGGTGGTGCTGCTGCGAGATTCTTTGGGTCTCTTCAGAAAAGAATTTTTTGGTTCAGCGCAAATTTTCAGCCAAGACATGTTTGGTGTCTGACGTTTGCTTCTTTAGTTTTGCACTGGAGCTACAACGCTGATGTAGTTTACAAGTAATGGAAGTCTATCTCACCCAAAATCCTTTCTGCAAATACATGCCCAAATACTCGCTTCAAACGACATAGTTTAAGCTCCGTAATCTTATTTTTTTAAATCAGTGATTTTGTAAAATAGCCGGGAGAGTATTAAATCTGTATTTACAGATTTAAGTTGAAAGTGGAACGATAGTATCACCCGCATGACCTCCAGCTTTCCGGTACAATTCCACCTTTAAAGCTTTAGGGCCCAGAATGATACCAAATCGCATTTAAAAGAAAAAATTCAGACCCCATACCACTACAGCGTTTAGCTACACTGTAAAAGTTTTGCTCATTGCTGTAAATTACACGGCTTGCCTAACTGACTACATTCGGTGTAAAGTGGAAAACTGTGTACATTTCATTTTTCTCCAAACCTTTCTTCTAAATGCTTCTCTCTCGTGACTGGCCAGTCATTCAGCTGTGTACTAAAGTAAAAATACAGTCAGAACTGAAATATCAAAACTATGGTTCTAGGCCACTAATTCTACTTATTTGTTGAGTAACTGTCTTGACAACAACGTGATTCAGAGCGAGCCCGTCTGACACTCGTTCATGACTCATTCACACATTAGTCTCAAACCACAGTTATTTTCGGGTACTGATGAGATGCACACAAGTCTCCTCACAGCTTTTTCACAAAAGACCCCGTGGGAACATCTTTTCTCCAGTACTGCTGCACGCAGGCAAAAGTCGCACCTATTTCATAGTCGTTCTCGGCCACTCTCCTCATCTTGGGAGGCGTGGTGATGCCAGACTCCATCTCTGGCCTCTTTGGTGCTTTAGTGTCTGATATCAAGTGGTCAAAGCTTTTCCTCGTCCCTGAGAGAAACACGCGGGAACAGGAAGTTGTTGTTACCAGTGCGTGAACAAGAAAAATAAATTGACCTGGTTGTTTCACATGATGTATACTTGCTCGGGCCAAAAACCTACTGATTCAGGGATCACACAGAAAAGGAATAGAGCTGCGATTTATTCAGTGGCTAAACAGTGATGGCTGAGAGCTGTACAAGTAATGCAGTTACACATTTGTGACACGGACATGGTAGTGTGTGTGGTGCTGGTACGAGTGGATCAGGTACAGCAGCGTTACTGGGGTTTTTAAACACCTCGAATTTCACTGCTGGGTTGAGAAACAGTCCCGTCAACCAAAAATCTCCAGCTAACGGCGGTGCTGTGGTCAGAAACCGACACCGATGAAGGACTAGTGGACGATTAACACACACTGTACATGGAAAAACATGGCAGGTGTTTGTAATAAAGTGATCAGGAAGTGAAAAACGTGTTTAAAAAAACCAACACCACCACTGTATCTGATCCGCTCGTACCAGCTGTACCTATAAAAGTGGGAGGAGGACCTGATAAAATGGCAACTCGGTGTAGTTTGCCCGCGAATGTTCCCAATTCCAGAAAAAGGAAATGTTATATGATATCCACGATATTCAACATAAAATTTTGTATTATATTCAGATAACTTTCATAGAAAATTGTGGTTAAAATGAAATAATAATAATAATAATAATAATAATAAAGCTGCTTATTATTATCATCCAAATAATGTCCATATCTTTGCATTGGCCAGATGATTAGGCAGGCAGCATATTTGGGCAACGTAATACAGCGCTCTTGTTTTGGTCATATTTAAAAGCATTGCATTGCATATCTTTCCATGTGAAGGTATTTCCATAATTATGTTTATTGCCCGTCTCTAAGAAGACATTTTCTTGTCATTTTAGCAGTCATATTTGTATATGTAGATTGCCAGAAGTAATTCCCATGGTCATATTTAGCTAACATAGCACGACCTGACAAGCAAAATATGTAACTTGCCTGCTAGCTAGTTAGGATAGTCAAGCTATGTTATATAAAAATTAATAAATAAATTTTAAAAAAGAACAAAACATTGTGGTTTGTGTTTCTATCTAACCTGAGAATCTAATGACTGACTGCAAGTAAAACAAATCTTACATACACAGCGGGCTAGGAGTGATAACATACAGGTGTTTCCCGAATGCAATGCCTGCGCCATTTTCTTTCCCCTACAGGTAAAGTAATATTGTGATAATTTCGCAAATCAGTTATCATGACATACCTACTGACTGATCCAGGGTTGGCTTTGCGTGTGAAGTGTCAGTCTTACCCAAGAGCTTTTTAGTGTTGGCCTGGGACGGCTGGCCCATGTCCAGGCTCATGGATTTCCGAGTCCGAGGGCTGATCTGCCCCACGATGGGATAGTTGGCGACCAGGTACCGCTCTGAAACTTTAGGAGACGTCCATGGCTGGCTCTCTCTCAAAGTCCTTCAACGAAAAAAGTACAAGTCATTTGTAGAAGAAGTTGATGTTACTACAGGTCAGAGAGGACGAATTATATATTGATGCGAGTTTTGCTGGCTTGCACCTGCAGCTTGGGCCGCTGTTGTGCATCGAGTACGTCTCCATGGGAACGTTCTCCATGGCAACGTCGGAGAAGAGCAGGGACTTTCTGTGTTTCAGGCTGCAGCGGCTGCGCACTTCCTCAGACACGGTGAGCAGAGCTGCGATGACCCGCAGACCACAGTTGAATAAAAAAAGAGAAACAGAGATCAATCACGCAGCACAGGGGCCATCAATGCTGAATTTAGCAGCACGATCAGCACTCACCAGCTAAATAGGCTACGCTCTGCGTGTTGACCTCAAACTTGTCACAGTTGAGGTGTTTGCCAACCAGGCCGAGAAGCATGTGGAGGATGCGCACTGTCCGCGCCACAGTGGTGGGGGAAGGGTGCCTGTAGCCTGAGCGGGGGGGCGGAAACACAGAACAGTTCATTTCTCTCACACAAAACAAGCTACAGACGGGTGACAAGTTAAAGGAAAAAACAACCAAGTGTCTTAGTAAGGTGTCGGGCCACCACGAGCCGCCAGAACAGCTTCAATGGCGTAGATTCTACACGTCTCTGGAACTGTACTGGAGGAACTCATGGAGAACCGTTCTTCCAAAAGATATTCTCTCAGTTGGTGATTTGATGATGGTGGTGGCGTCGCTGTCTAACACGCCGCTACAAAATCTCCCACAGGTGTTCGATTGGGTTGAGAATCTGGAGACTGTGAAGGCCAGAATATATGATTTACATCATTTATATACTCATCAAAGCATTCAGTGACCCCTCGTGACCTGCAGATGCACTCGTTTATTCAGGTTCTTCCTTTCGTTTGTCACCCGTCTGTATCGTCCAGAGATTGTTTTCTTACAGCGGAACATTTAAGAACAGTTCAGACATTTCACCTTTAAGCAGATGACCCACAAGGGCAAAGTTGAAGTTGGAGTTAAAGTTGAGACCTACGAAGTGGTCCATCTGCTTGCAGTGCCACTCCAGAGGCTTACGGATCTCCAGAAACACCTCCTCAGGACTCTGCAGCAAGAAAACAAACGCGCTAATACAATGCAGGATTAAAGTCACCCATAACTTCTTTTAAAGACCATAAATTGTTTTCTGTATTGTATAATAAATTGATTGACATGCATTGACAAAGCATAAAAAACGTACACGTTTATCCTCTTCAATATGCTAATTGAAAATCAACCCCAATCCCACACACTCACACTCCCTTCTGATAGTAAACCGGTGTTGAAAGGCCTGCATTTGCATAGTGGAGCATGATGAGCTCTTATATTTTATGAAGCAAAACTAATTGCCTCTGTTTCTTAACACACACTCTGCACTGAATGAGTGTAGGAACAAAGTAGGTGTACCTAATAAACTGACAAAGCTAGTGTAAAAGCTTTCATTATAATTATGATTATTATTATTTTACAAACCGTAAATAAACGCATGAAGTACCTTGTCATTGAAGACGTGCATACTGTCCAGTGTGTGGAGATTCTGCTCCAGCAGGGCCGTGCCTGCAGAGTACAGGTTCACCTCGTCCAGCTGCAGGACTGCTATGGCCACCCAGAACAGAGCCTTGTGCATGGACGAGTCCTATTAAGGATTAGGGGTGGAACAGTATGATAATTGTACACCTCAATGTAAACAGCTTTCCATATATCCAGTTAGGCATGTGCCAACAATCGGTTATAGTACAGTGTATTATGTATTATGAAATATTAACATCCGCGGTTGTTACAATGGACACTTCAAAATATCGAAATGACCCGTGTCTCATTCAGAAGGCAGCATGACGGAGTATGCAACTTTTCTAAGTAGTGTCAGCTAGCAAAAACTGACTAGCTACGTCATGTATATAGATGTTGGAGCAAACAGCAAGAGCAAACCCTATTTACAGGCATGGTTTAACCAGAAATTTAATTTACTTTAATTTATTTAACTTTCCAACTTAACCAAAATGTAGACGATCAACCAAAAAATGTTTGATGGAGGAAGTTTGCTTTAACTTTGAACGAAAGCTACTTGGCTTACGGCTAACAAGTAATGGAAGCTTCTAGCTACCAGTTTAACATCGTACAAACTCTATGCCTAAATGATCACACACTCGCGTTGTGCATTAATCTAAAATGAAGTGTGTCCCGAATGCAATGCAGAGCAAAGGTTCCTTTAAGGTTAAGATGCTGCCCAGTGAAAAAAAAGTAAAAACACCAATACCAAGAATACCAAACTCGGATGCACACATACTGTACCGTTGAAGATCCACACCTTGGTGCCTTAGATTAAGCCCTGTTTAAATCCTCGCTCTGCCATGCGGTTATTGTCACTATCTACATGGTAGTAAGTGTGTTGATCTGATCTGGGTTGTCGTACCTTGGTAAGCAGGGGTTGGAGCTTGGTGAGAGCGATGACCGTGGCCTCGATCAGCACCTGGCTGTTGTAATTATCCGGCCCCTTTAAGCAGCTCTCCAGGCCCTGTCCACAGAGCAAAGGGTTGAATAAGCAGTGAATTAGCCAAACAACGCAGACCCTCTGCAGTCACTAGTACAGTAAAAGCCGGCTATTACAGTTCTGCAGTCACAGCTAATTGGCTGGCTTGAGAGGAAGTCTGGCTAAAGGGTAATTGGCTCTGAAGCAGGATTAAAGGAGGAAATATAAAGCCAAAGTGCGTGATACAATAACTTTTTAAGGCCCGCGAGTGCCAGGGTGTGCTCTGTGCCAGCTCAAATTCAAACCGTCCAACATCTGGACCACCGCAATGGCACAGGAATTGGGCGAGTGATTCAAAAATCTTACAATATCTTTGCAAGGCGGCGTATTAACTTTTTAAGTTATTCGTCTCCTTTCCATACCTTCATACAGTCTCGCTAGTCAGACTTCTAGCATTTTGTCAATAATCGTGGCCAAGAATCACCTACTTTCACCGAATGAGGCCATTTGACTGACATGGACGACGACCAATCACAGACCTCTTCCTGTAGCCTGTCAGCAAAAACGCAGCATTTCTGCTTTAAACAAAACTCAAGACTTTTAAAGACTTAAAAACTTGTCAATCAGATTGCAACCTTGAATATTCTGAAGCTTGTGGCCCAAAAAAGTGTACATAAAGATATCAGACGGTCCGTAGCCCGTGGGCGGAGAAAATTTGGACTATTTAGCACAGTTTGGCTTTAACCTTAGGTTGAACAACATTGTTAAAAGTTGAGTACTGGGTTGTGTTTGGGGGAGGTGGGTGGCTTTGGGAGGTGCTTTCTAGTTTTCTTGGACTACTCTGACTGGCAAAGTATGTCTCGTATAACAAGAACTGTCCAAAAATGGCGTGACGGTGAGCAGGGGACTCGCCTTGCTGAGGATGCGGATGATCTGTTTGATCTGACCGTGGGTGACGCGCTTGCTGATGCAGCCGAACACCACCAGAGCCCTGGGCTGTAGTGAAGGGTTGTACTGGAAAGCAAACCTGCAGACAGAGTAGCCAAAAAAACATGCCAAGTAAGATTACAGACTGATTACAAAACCTTCAGCATTGAGAGAGTCACTCGTCAACCACTTCTGACACATTCGCATGTGTGAGCAAAGGTCTCGTATATTGCGTCAGTACTTTGAGTAAATGACAATACAGTAACCTTCAGTGTACAGTGGATGCTATCGTGGGTAAAACAGGGGGTTAAAGTGGGTGGTAACTTACTTTTGGGCCAGCTCGGTCCATTGGTCGAGCCACTTACACCCCGGAATGTCCCTCATGCAGGCCTGACAGAAAGATGTGAGACCAGGCCAGTTAAACACATGGTGCAAATTACTCACTTCACTTATCACCCTATCATTACACCACTACCAAACATGTCTTCCCTACTTAACCCCATCAGTGTATCTCTGCGTCCAAGACAATAATATGTGCATCTCGATACATAATGAATAATTCAAAAATCCATTCCAAAACATTTTAAATAAATAAAACGATACAGAGTTGGTGTGGAAAACCCCCGCGGGCTCTTCAATATTGTAGAAATAACTACGGCAGAAACAGTATGAGGAACTGTTCAAGACAGCGCTTGGGCTAAAATTATATGCACCATATATTACACCACTTCCCCCTAATGCAACCTGAACACAAGTCTATCTCAGCAATATGAAGTCCACAGTGCTGTGCTTTTCTAGGCTACAGCAGAAACACGTTTTAGCACTTTAAGACCCAAGCCAAAGCCTAAAACCTGGTGATACAATAAAATACATCAAATGATCCATATCCCCCCCGATTCAGCACAAACTCAGCTTCTCAGTTATTCTAGTTATTGACACAAATACTAAATATACAGTAAAAGGATGAAAATGATGTACAAAACAAAAAACAATAGAAAAATAATTTTTATGTTGTTACTGAAAAAACAATGAGAACATACAGAATGAAACAATTTGTGCCCAAGTCATGTTTAGGTACAAAACCACATTTAGGCTAAGGCAAGTTAGCCCAAACTCCTCTGATTGGCTCACACACTTGATGGTGGATAGTAGTGAATCATCTGATGACCACTGATAACCAAAATTAAATTAATAAATTAATAAAAACGACCGCTGACCATCAACCGACAACTGACTGCTATGATCGAGTGGGCAGACTATACAGAGGAGCCGGCAGATGGGGTGTGGATTGGGCCTGGGATTTCACTGGAAAGTATAATGCAATAACACATACTGTATCTACTTCTTTACTTTGAATTAATCAATGAATCAATTTCAATGAATTTGAAGTGTGTTGATATGTCAAATGGTTGTCAAGTTATTCAAGTTAAAAATAAATGCACACGTTTGGTCATAAACGTTTAAAGGTTTACTGCCCACTCTTTAGGATCTCCCTCTCATCATGCATGGCTCTTAGAAAAATTTGAAATTTGCAGACAAAAGTAATGTAGATATTGTGAGGAGGTGAAACTCAAAATTGAATCAATTGATTGTGTTATTCAGACGGTTGGTACCTCCATGATCTCCAGCAGAGCCTCTGTTACCGTCTCCAGCGAGGAGAGAGCAAAGGTCTCTCGCTCGTACGAGCCCGGCGAGAAGGAGCGATCCCTGTAACTGGAGCGGAAAGCTATGACGGCCGCAGACTTGACTTTACTGATGCCGAACAGCAGGTAGAACTTGGGCAGTGAGAATTCGGTCAGACTCAGCCTCAACACCTGCTTGGTCTCTTCTGCATGATGGGAAAAACACAGCATTCATTATTTACCTGCTCCTTTACTTCCTCTGTATAGGCTGATTTGTCCTAATTAGCAAAGACTCCCTTTGGTATGTTTGCCAAACGAAGAAGCTCTTAATCCAGACTGAAGGCTTTAAATCCGCTTTACTGCATTACTAGTGGTAATGCAGAATTAATGGTGACGTGAATATAAAGCTGCCAAATGTGACCCTTTCAGATACACCACCACTAAACATGGCTGCGTGAAAGAGGCGGGGCTGGAAATGTACACGCAAAAATATTCCATTGATTGGTCACTTCCTGCAGGTGGGTCGAATCGCGTTCCCACCACAACGGTACTGCACTACGGTTCGCTTGGATGCGGAACGAGACCACCTCTCGCAAGTGGTCTTGGATCAGGTTGTTTTTGTCTGTACTTAGTCCTGCCTAAACAAACCGCACCAACAGGGTAATCACGCCAGGGTTCAAATAAACCAAATACCGTACATGTGAACGCACCCTAAACCCTGAGTTCACATTTTCATAAGAGCTGGCAATCTACAGCACAAGGAGGCAGAACAACCGCTGGTGATGCAAAGTGGGCGGGGCAAGCGGCACAAAAAAGGAGAGCGGAGTTTAACTTTATGCAAATGAGAAGCAAAGCGATGTGGCGACTACCAATGGGAGTGAGGGGCGGTGGTATGCTTCTTTCTGTGAAACATTATCCGTGTTTTTGGTTCCACATATTTGTTCCTACTCGCAACTCCTGAGCCAGTCAGTGAGACTCGCCATGTACCCAAATAGAACAGCGCCGGTGTTTTAGCGGTTGTATGTGGGTACATCAAACACATTAAGCCTGTCAAGTAGGCGTCAAAAATCGTGAAGAGCAAACGTTGGTTTTTGTTTAGATGGTGATACACTGCGCTGATGCATTTCCATTCAAAATGTTTATTTTTAGCGGAATACAATTGATTTTTGTTGCCAGAATAGACGGAACATCTCATTTTTAGCGGAAAGAGATCTGATTTGGGGTCAAATGGGTTGTTTTGGATACATTCTGTAGTTCTATGTTGTCTGTGTGGCTATATCGCGCTAGCCTGGCGCTACCAGTGAAACCATGGCAACCGGCAGTAAAACTAAAAATAGGAACACCCACTAGCGACCAACATTTGAGCAAAATTCGTAGCAAATTATGGACTAAAGACTCAGAATACAGCTTGTTTCTCCCGCAGTGTTACGTTCTAGCCGTGTGATTGCATGCCTAGCAAAAGCATATTCACTCTGCAGATCTTGGGTGTGTGCGCCCTCACCGCTGAAGTTGAGCTGCGAGCACGTGCAGAGCGAGTGGATGATGTTGATGACGAGGCCGTGGGTGGAGGCGCGCAGCGAGAGCGGCCCCGTGGCCACTAGCAGCGTCACCACGTGGAACAGGTAGGGCAGATGCGCCGCCACGTCCAGCAGGTTGTTGAAGGACAGCATGAGCATGTAGCGCGCCAGGATGGCGATGTCGTCCCACATCAGGTGCTGCTCCAGCGTGGGCGTCGGGGACAGGCACGTCTTATCGATGATCTTGCACATGCGGATAATGACCTGGGGAAGGACGAGGGAAAACGACTCATTAGGCCGTATTACGCCATTGGTATTTGAAGGATTCTCGAGGAACGCACTGAGGCTGAGCCTTCTTTTAAAATGAAGTTAGAAAAATCGCAGACAGAAATCAAAACACAAGAGACAGAAACAGAAAGCAAAAGAAAGTGAATCTTAAAGCCAGGCGTACAACTAGAAGGTTTTTTAGCTCAATATTACCCGTACATTTAAAAAATGTCGTTCTGCCGCAGTGCGTCATTTTTTATTTAGATTTTTGATTCCTGCATTTTTTTCAGACGCATTAAAAACTTCCTGACACTCTTGCACGTATGCATTTTTTGCCATCCGCTAAACAAATAAAAGGCCTCCGTTTTGGTGGGCAAGGGTCATTGCAGAATAATAAGGAGGCCTCGTGATATTTTTAAACGTTTAAATTTTACGACTGAAAACACATACAAAACACATACAAAAGAGATTGTCAGGCAATGTGATTGGACAAGTGGTACAGCCAATGTCTACCATAATGACATTTAATGACGTTTAGTAAATGTATATTCCGACTAAAAGTAGAACATGGGAAAGTAGAACATGGGATCTTAAACTGTTCAATGTGGACTTGCTTGTATTACTCGATCTCAGTGCAGCTTTTGATACCATAGATCACAATATTCTTCTAGATAGACTAGAAAATG
>JAOUQW010000009.1:12599735-12617199 GCA_028565825.1 Olivaichthys viedmensis
ACTTCCTCCTACTCAATTCTGACAAGACAGAAGTGATTTTATTAGGGCCACAGGCAGCTAGAAATAAGCTTTCAGATCATGTGGTAACTCTTGCTGGCCTTTCAGCTGCGTCATGTGCAGCAGTGAAAGACCTTGGTGCGATTATTGATGCCGGTCTCTCGTTTAAAGCTCATGTTGATAATATTACGAGGACAGCATTTTTCCATCTCAGAAACATTGCTAAACTATGAAATATAATGTTGTTACATGATGTAGAAAAACTATACAAATAAAATTGAATTGAACTAAACTGAATTTTTAGTATAAAAGTATAAAAAAAATATGAATGGTATTCAAACTGTGAAATTCGTTCTAGTAGATGAATAAAGATTATTGCGCAAGTCATTGCACGTACTTCTCTGTGTGCGCCTGTTTAAATTTTATTTTAACCTCTATTCTGTGTACTGCTATACAAAATTTGAACCGCCAGGGATTTAGCACGTCTGCTTCTCGTGGGGTGTTGTAGCGTATGTGAAACAGGAAGTCATACAGCAGGCCTTTCGAACCCTAATAACCCCTTGTCCTATTGAGACAAAAGCAGCCCCTGTGCTGGCCTTCCTGCTCGGGCTCTTCTCCCGCTGGCACGACCTCACATGGCTCTCGCCGCATGACTCGAACAATCCCCACAGTCACGATAGGGAAGTAAGGAAAAGACAAAAAAAACCACAAACAATTTCACACAGAGCAAAGGAAATCAGAAGAAGAAGAAGAAATAGACAGCTGTAGTGAAATTACTCAAACGCTGACATAAATAGATTTATGGTCAGATGATGTCATGGCAGGTGTCAGAAATAATAAACACGGCACAGGCCAAGTGAAAAGATGAGGATCAAAGCTGATTTAGCAGCATCTAATCTTCCTGTTAAGGTCAACTTTGCAGATCTATTAAAAGTTGGGACAACAATGGATGCCACAGGCTGTGGCATTCAAGCGATGATTGATTGGTATTAACGGGCCCAAATATGTTTTTTCTTTATTGTACCATTCTGAGTAAACTAGAGACTATTGTGCGTGAAAATTCCAGGAAATCAGAAGTTTTAGACATACTCAACAGCCCGTCTGGCACCAACAATCATGCCACGGTCAAAATCACTGAGATCACATTTTTTCCCCATTCTGATGGTTGATGTGAACATTACCTGAAGCTGCTGGTCCGTATCTGCATGATTTTATGCATTGTGCTGCTGCCACACAATTGGCTGATTAGATAATTGCATGAATGAGAAGGTGTACAGGTGTTCCTAATAAAGTGCTCGGTGAGTATATATTACAATAATAGGAACTTGCATGTCTTTGATTAATATACACTTATTGAAATTGATCATTTGCGGCGTATCTAGAGTAAGCTAACCACAGCCAACCAGAAACAGGCTGAGAAGCTTTTTTTTTCCACACCATATCACGGTCTAAAGAATATGACTTTTACAGTTATACATGACAAATAAAAGACTTGCATATAAACTGGCATCATAAGAGAGTGTACATGTGTGTGTCTGTGTGACTCACCTTGCTAGACACCAGTTTGACATTGCCAGAGGCGAGCGCCACGGCGGTGTCCGCCATCACCTCGGCTTTGATGGAGCCCAGTCCTCCTGTAGCACTGGTCTTAATGAAGCTGTCCAATACCACGTCCAGCAGATCTGTGATCTGGAGTGGACAGGTTGGGGGATCAGAGACAGTTTCCAGTGAGCTGTGGTTTTGTTTTTGTTTTTTCCATTGAAGTTCATGCATTAGCATATAATAAACTGGAAAATCTATTGCCAGACGAATATTATTCATTTGTCAAGTATGTGGTTTGCTTAAGTATTCAGTTTAACAGGTGTCAGTGTGCCACAAGACCCTGGAGGTTGGGTGGAATTTTTTTACTCTTTAAATATTGTTTAGCCACACAGTTCTTCCTGTTTTATTAATACGGCGCCGATTTGCATCGTCTCCCCAAAGCCCTGAGAACCATGACACCCATATCATTGTACTCAAACATAAGAGAAGAGAAACCAATTTCTTTGAGAGGATGATACACTAGCTTTCATTGCTAGCCATTAAAGTCTTCAGCATTAAAGACTTTATTATGAAGGTAACTTTGTGTAATAGTACAAAAAACTAATTGGTACAAAATGTTATTGTTCTACAGTACCCAAGTATCTAATCTATGACTAGGCCACAATAGGAGCTTCTACTTGAAAGTGAAAGTGACCAAATTATTCTGGTAGAACCGTCTTACTTGGCCGAGGCTGCCCCAGATCTTGGCCTGGATGGACGGGTACATCTGCTTCTCGTTGATGGTCATGGTGATGAGCTTGTCCAGGATGGCGGTGACCCGCTGGCGCTTGGCATCGTCGTTGTGCTTGCAGAATCGGACCAGGTTGAGCAGCCAGGGAGTTATGTACTCCAGACAGAGGTGTTTTAACTCGATACCTGCACACACAATGGAGAGGAAATCCATTAAACTCTTGTGTTCATTTCCTCACCTACAATAGCTGGCGATCCTGAGAGTCCATTGGCCCAAGCATTATGGAATATTTGGAAGTGATACCAATATTTTCTCAGGGATCCCAAATTGGGGTATTTCCTGGACAATAAGACATTTATTTGACTCGTACAGCAAAGTGATGCACATGTTATACTGTTTCATGTTGCATTAGTCGAATTGTAATATGGTCACATTTGTTCGTGTTTTTTAAGTTAGGCGTGCTACTCCAGCAGTTACGGTAAGGTTAAAGGTTGGTACACTATTATTCGTTGAACCTAACATTGAAAATTCAGCAGGTGTGCTTCCGGAAATTAGCACTGTTGCAGTGGCAGAGATCAGATCAACAAAAACTACTTATAAAGTTAATTACACGGTTTCAGCATTAAATATGGCTATATAATGACTAATTCATAAGGATGCACTTAGAGATATATTTTCCAGGCATGAGAGAGTGATTAAGACATGTGCGAGATGAGCTGAGGACTATAGCACAGGCTTCAGCTTAGGAAACAATACAGCACTGAACTACAGGAACACGAACAGGACAAAAACTAAACTGGACTAAACCAATACAGCTCTCTGATGTGCCATTTTGAAGGCAGTAACAAACATTATGTTAAATAAATGTAAAAAAATACCGGTCAACTTGTACAACAAAGCAACTTAAATATATATTTATATAATTCTCTAAACAGACGTTAGGTGGGGCTGCGTCTTTGCACTCCAGAGCGATTTACTGTCCAGGAAATGAACAGATGGTATAAGAATGAATAAAAGGGGACTAATGAGAGGCACTGACTGGACTTGCTGAAGCCGGAGATACACTCCTCCAGGAACTCCAGCGTGAGGTGGGGCTCATTGGCTGCCAGCGTCTTGCTGATCGAGACGATGAAGAGGGTGTTGTTGGCTGGGATGCACAGGCCCGACGTCTCCAGCAGCTGGCCCTCGATCTTGAGGTTAAAAGTGCAGGTTAAGGCGCACAGGAGATTATAGGCTGCTGACCTGCACACAGAAGTGTGAGAACAGTGGGGAAATCAATAACAACATTAAAACAAGCACAGCTATTAGGTATCCATTAACACAAGCAAGCTCAAAACTACAAGTCTCCCATAAATAATGCATCAGAGACACCTGATGATCTTTCATTTAGGGTAAAAGCTAAGGCTAATTACATGAGGTTCTGCCTTTCTTTGCATATCCGAACACTGCACTTTGACACTGCTTATTGTTTAGTGTGTGTGTGCACACAATGTCTTGTGAATAGTTGTCTATTGCATTGTTAAACCTAGGTAAATTTGAGTAAAACATGTACATGGAAATAAATGACTCTTCTAATGGTTAGTGTCAGTGACCTGAGGCTAGGGTCGGAGCTGCCCAGGTTGAGGAGGGCGATGTTGAGCAGCGTCCCGGGCACGTCTTTGGGTCTGATCTTGGTGTGCTGGGGGATGGAGTCGGGCTGCGAGAGCTCCCAGCGCGTGCGGATGTGGATGATGGAGTGCACGATGGCCTCGCACTCCTGGTGCATGAAGGTGAGAGGCGTGCCCTGGTTGGCGATAGTCAGCGTGAACTGGTTCTCGTCCACCAGGCAGATCTCCTCTATCTCTGAGGCGTAGTAGATGTCGTTGAGGAAGACCGACTGGCCCAGGACCCGTGTGCGATCCGCCGAGGTCACCTGCACGGCCGTGGAGCCCACCTGAAGCAGGGAGGGGAAAAGAGGGAATGCCACGGCTAAGTCCATATGGAAATCAAGCATGAACGTGTGGGCACATATTCCCTTTTATCATCTCTTTAAAGCAATCTTGTAGATAACATGCTTCAGAGGAACAATTCAGCATCCTGGCAACAAAAACCCTTTCTAATCCTGACCTGAAGTCAGACAAAATCCTCAATTACAATTTGACTTGGTATAGACTTTGGAGGCACATATTTTAGTTTAATCTATTCTAGCTTGTTGTTCTCCAACACACCTTGATGGACACCTTGGTGTCCTTGTGGGCCAGTTTGAGGGCATTATGAAACACCTTGAGATCCTCCTCCAGGCTCAGCGTGGCAGCCGGCAGCTTCTGCTGCTCCGGCTCGATGTATTCGGCCAGCCTCGCAGGGGAGTCGATGAAGAGAAGCTTCTTGCTGCCCTTCAGGCCGGTGAGGAGCCTCTCGTGGTACTTCGTGTACTCCCGCACCCAGGTGTTGCAGTTGTAGATGTAGATGGCGGCTACGTTCTCGTAGGCGAATCCCGGGAAGACGACAAACCATTTGGAGAGGAAGTCTGTCTTAAAGCGGTTGCTGGGGCCAGCGTGGGTCAAGTCCACTACTATCTCGTATGGTTTGGCGTAGTAGGGCTTGAGAGTGAGCAGCACATGGTAGATAAGCAAGTCTCCATTAATCTGGCCAGTTTTGAACCTAAAGGGGAGAAAGTATGGAAAATGTTCAAATTGACGCAAAGAAGTGAACAAAATGTGTTGCACTGTTTGTGGGAGATGGCTATTAGGGCTTGAAACTGTGTTGAAAATTTAGAAAAATGAAACAGGTGGGAGAAGAATGGTTGAATGGGGGAGAAATTTTCCCGCGTCTTTCATTTTTTCCCCCAGACCAAATGATGGCACCTAACCCAATCCCAACACATTTGAGCGGCTAATTTTGACATTTCATCTGGATAACTACATTGTTGAGATTTCGTTTCTCCAAGTTGATCTAATATTTTGTCCTTGTATAGTAGTAATCTATTTATATTAAGTATTACACCAAAATCTTTTTGGAAATGATGAGGGATATGACTGGAGAGTAATTAAGTTGTGGTTTGGGGGGATGATATTTTTTATTATTTTTTATTTATTTATTTTTTCTTGAAGTGAAAATGTGAATGTCAAAAACGTCATCTTGCCCAAATAGTGGGCCAAGATTCCCCTAAACAGTATTTACGATTTGTTGTTCTAAAACGTTTTTGTAATGTTCCAATTTCATTTCCCCCGAACAGTTTGCAGGTTTAGTGTGTCATCATCCTATTTGTGCTAATATCATGCAAATATCGTTTAATTTTACAGTAAATGGACTACTATTGTCTAAAGTGGGTGAACCCCCCCGTCAAAAGAGGAACACGCATAGTAGATTTTTTATTTTATTTTTTTTACATCAAATCCCCATAATTAGAGTCCTGTTGTTGAAAATTAGTTCAATCGACATTTTTTCCAAGATCCTAGTAATACCTTATGACTTAGGGGACACGAGGGAGGCTTAACATGCGTGGCAAGCTCAAGGCACATGCAGGTTTAAATATATTTCCAATAAAACCCACAGCAGAAGTGAAAAAGGGACAGGAAATGTGTCATTTGTGGGTGCGAATGCATGCAGCCAGAGCCATATCTCCTACGTTTCATGACCACCTGGCTCACATTTCGCACATTGGCTTCGCCTGTCACATCTCCCGGGTCTTTTAAAAGAATACAACAAGAGCTCTTAAACATCAGTCAAGGATTTAGAGGTGAGTAACAGATCTTATATTCAACCTAACACCGGAGTCAATTCGGTTTCAATTATTTCTGTCGGTTCAATGAGATATCTTGTGTGACACTACGGCCATCTATTTCTATTAAAGAATTTCATAAAGTAAATACCACTTGACCTTTTTATTTCAGTGTAATTATAATTCAGCTGTGAAACTGGATGAATGAAAGCACGATAGACCAATATTCTGACAGCAGTGCTCATCAATTCACTAAAGTAACAAAATAAATGTAGGACAAGTGATGCTACTCAAGCATATATCTTTACAATGTAATAAGATCAAGAATACGTCAACCACTGATGATCTGACGCCTCACTGTGAGAATAACTAGCATTATCACAGTGATTCACACTAAATCTGTTTCCACACTGCTTTAACACTGGAGGGGAGAAAAAAAGAAAGAAAAAAGCACGGACACACCCAGGCAGAACCAAGCACTTCATCCTTGTTAAAACAAATCAACAAACAATGCAATATTTGCATTATTGACTTGGTGTGTGATGAAGTAAAATACTGCAATTTTACGTGCATAATCTGAACCAGAACAACCAAACCTATATGTAGAGACTACAACTCTGGAATAGTGCTCCAGAGAACGTTAGGAAGGTTCTATAGCTCTATAGGTGTTTTTACATCCAGATTCAAAACATACTTGTTTAATTCATCTTATTCATAACTGTTGTTTTTTTTTAAATCTTGTTAAATAGACTTTTCATGATTCACAGTACTAATATTATATTTATAATCAATTCATTAGTGATTGTACATTAGTTCTTTAATGTGCTTGACCAAAAATACTTTTTGACTTTCTGATCTTTTATACAGTATGTAAAGGACTTTGAGATTTGAACTCAAAATGAAAAGTGCTATATAAATATTATTATTATTATTATTATTATAAAAATAAAAATGCTAAACCAGTTACAACCAGACTGTAAGAAAAGAGAAAATTTGTAAAAAAATAAAAATTAAATTAAATTAAATAAAATAAATAAATCAATACTATTTACACATCAACATCCTGAATGTAGTTTCTAATTTTAATATAAAAATGGGTCATTGCTAAACAACTCATTATTCATTCAATGTTTTATTGCTGCTATGGACCGACACTGACACAAGTAAGATCACCTGCCACTTTACCACTACATCCATCCATCCATCTATCCATTTATCCATTTATCCATTTATCTATCCATCTATCATAAACTCAAGTAGGTTTTTATTGTCATTCCTCCATATAACTTGTATACATTGCAACGAAATGTCGTTTCTACAGGACCATGGTGCAACACACGACAATTCAGCAGCACGGTACACAGGACTACATAAAGTGCAGATAAACGACAGTAAATAAACAAACAAATAAATACACAAGACAGTGCAAGCTGACTTAGATGGGACAACAGAACAATATTGGATGGAGTTGTATAATCATAGTAGCAAACAAAAGGAATAAAAATCAATAAATATGCATATATAACAAACCGTTACATAACAATTTTTCTTAATTCTCTTACAGATTCCTAACCATTGCCAAAAATGTACTGTTTTCTGGGCTTCATTTTGCTTATGAGTCTGGAAGGACTAAAAGCTGAAAACAACACTGCTTTATGGACGTCAACCTTACCGCCGAGCCTTCCTACGACTGCATCACCAAATATGACTACTAGAAACATGCAGCCAACAAATTCAGGAAGCAAACCCATGAGCACACACATGTGCACTACCAACCCAGGGTTAGATCAGTCTGGAAACAATGCACAAGGACACTTCCTAATTAATCTTAAGGACAAGAAGGAAATGGTACTGTGGTTTATGATTGCGGCCCTCTTGCTGTTTAGCCTTCTCTTGCTGGTGATCACTCTGATTCTGGCCTGCAAGCGTCCCAGAGTCCTCAGCAGCGACGCCGTCAAGTCGTCAAGTTCCACCAAAAGAAACCGTGTGAATGGTGGGCCTTCGGAAACCGATTTAATGTTGAAGGACCGCAGGTCAGTGACGGTGGAGATCGAGGCAAGGCCAGACGAGTCAGAGGAAATGGGAGAAGCAGCTGCTGAAGCCTGTAACCAGGTCTCCACTGAAGAGAACGAAAATCCAGCTGCTGAGACCGCGCCCACCCAAGGAGTCAAGGAATCTGGCAAAACCGATTTTAAGATAGAGGATTCAGAAAAGGGGGAGTAGAGGTCTTTCTGCCATCGCCGGAACAAGACACACCGCTCCGAGAGCTGGTGGAATCGAATTCAGAGCCAACTTCCATGCACGTGTGCAGTTTTGCAGCTTCGCTTTTGGGCAACCAATTTATCAGTTAAAAAATGTTTATAGTCATTAAATAGTGCTGAATTCTGAACAGTTATGGAGAACCAAAAGATATTAAAAAGTATGCCCTCCTGTGACCAGCTCAATGAAAATGCATATTAACACTCAACATTTTTCCCAATGCACTGTCTTCATTGTCAATTTTACGTTTCAAATTTTGCTTCTGGAAGTGATGAATAAATAAATAATTCTCAAAACGTTTCTTGTTCCTTTTTAAATTGGTACCATAATCTGGGCAAGCATAATGACGATGCAATGTCTACAACGAAGCAACTTGCATTAAGAGGTGCAAAATTCAGTGACATCACACGAAGTGGCTAGGTTTTTCACCTACAGTGTCAGAGGTTTAACCAAACCCTAAGTGTGAGGTCAGAGATTTCCCTCAGAGCAACCCTCCCACCCTGACAACAAGGGCACTTCGACTGATGGTGCACTCTCTCCTATGGATTCTCTGCAGCTCACCCAGTGCCCTTGAGACGTGAAAGAATATTGAATGTGGTAAGATAACTGTGAAAATGACTGTAAATTGTAACGTAAACAATGTTTTAAAGGTGCAGTTTGTCGTTTTTAATAGAGCTTCGACCTGTAATAGTCAAGTAATTTTAAAAGCATCAAAAAAAAACCTGATATGCAATTACGTTATATAAAAGTAATAGACGAGACTTTGTGTGAACATTCGTAACTAACCAGCTATTACTACAAACAGTTTCCTAAAGGTTCATTTGCGAGTGTCATTCGCTTTCTTTATGTTGCAAACGTAGCTAATATGTTGCTAGTACGATAATGTCTCTTGCAGGCTTACTTTGTTGGCTAGCTAAGCTAAACATTAGCTAATGCCGGTATCATTAGCTGTAATGAATATATGATATACCTAGATAGCCATCAAAATGTTGGTCCTTATATTATAGTGTAAAGCCTAATCAATCCCAATTAAAGCATCGCCAATTATTTTCTCAAAGTTAAAATGGTGAATTTCTTGTTTTATGGTCTTGTTTAACGTGTAATTTTTGGTTTGTTGGAACACAAATACAGATTAATATAAAAAGCGTTTTTGCCAAACAAGCAACAATGAAAATATATATTTACTAACACATTAATAACTTCTTTTTTTTTTTTTTCAAAATATGTATATATTGAATTCAAGTATATATTTATGATTAAATTAATTATATATTACATTAATGATATATATAATCCATTATCCACCTCTGAAAATACTTCTTTTTAATCCAGTCTAGATAATAAGTCTATTATCAAATTCAGAAATCATCTCCTCCTTGATGCAGCATTAAAGGATGTAAATAAAATATCTACAGCTTCGAGAAAAAAACCATTGGCCAACTTTTAATACAGAATATTTAATGATTCCACAATGAAACCAAAAAGACTTGCAAAAAATGACACCTATTTTTTACAACCATAGATGAAAAGCCCAATATATCCAGGATATTAGTGCTGTCATCTCTCCACAAGCCCATCTGAGACCAGGCTGCATGCCACTACCATGGCCAACGTAGACAGGGAGGAACTGATACCTGGAATGGAGAAGTCAACCCAAAGCAAACCATCCCCAGAGAGACGGTTTTAAAAGGAAGTTGCAGAAAGACTAAAGTCTCCAGGTGACTAAAGCGTAACAGCTCAAATAAAACAAATGACAAATGTAGTATCCACCAAATACAATGAAGTCTGTTCCTTAAACATCATCAGTTGTAATTCTAATCGAATGAAAATTATGAGAATCAGGCTTGCCTGGCAGCAAAACAGCAGGAACTCATCAGTATCAAACCAGACAAGCATACACCAGACGACCAGGTTGGTAATAATGTGATTCAGGGGGTAATAATGTGTTCTTAACGTCAGCAACTTCAAGATTTGATTATTCTTAGAGCAAAAAAGAAATAAATCTGGTGCCACTGCCAATGTATCCTAGAAACAAGGCTGCTGAGGCTACCTCAAAAGTTGTTTTTATTCATACCTAGACCTGAATGATTTACAGTTATATAGGACACACAGTATAATCAGGAACAGCTTGTACACAAGCTTTTGGATTTGTGAGCATCCACTTACTCCGTACAAAAGACTCAGGCCTTGTTCTCAATAACGCAGATATATTTGAAAACGCATAGATTTTTTTTTCTCCGTTTTGGCCTTTCGTCCACACTGGAAATAGATATAGTTTCCTACATATCACTGTTTACATGCATTTAAATCTGTAAAAAAAAGATGATGCAGAACGTAGAACAGGTATGTTCCTTACCATGTTTGAACGCTACCTAAGGACTGAAACATGACTGCACCACGGGATCACCTGTTTCACCCAACCACGGA
The DNA here is from genome assembly GCA_028565825.1 of Olivaichthys viedmensis. Lineage (NCBI taxonomy): Eukaryota > Metazoa > Chordata > Actinopteri > Siluriformes > Diplomystidae > Olivaichthys > Olivaichthys viedmensis. The sequence goes on from JAOUQW010000009.1 coordinate 12,610,391, forward strand.
AGAAATGCACATGAGAGTCCTGAACACCTTCCAGAAAGCAAGACCAAGACACTGATTCGGTATGTGGATGTCACCTGGGTTAAAATCAAAGCCCAGGAGGTGGAGGCCTTCACTGAACATATCAACTCAGTGGACGACTACATCAAGTTCCCAGGAGAAGACACGCAAGACAACAAACGTGCCTTCTTGAACTGTTTATTATGCAGAAAGGAGAATAGCAATTCAGACAATGAAGGTTACCAGAAACTCACACAGATCTCTATTTGCTCCCACCACCCACTGGAACATAGGCAAGGAGAAATCAGAACACTACACCACCGGGCTGAAAATGTGCCAACCAGCTCCGAGTCCAAGGACAAGGAGTGCAAACGTCTGAGAAAAGCCTTGAAAGCTTGTCGTTATCCAAACTGGGCCTTGGTCAAAACAGCAATGAGGTCCAACAGGAAGACCAGACCAACAACGGTAGACAAAGAACAGAGCAAACGGAACAAAATGGTTATACCCTATATGGCAGGGTGTCCAAAAAGCTCAGCGGGATCTTCAGTAAACATCGTATTCTGATGTAAACTCAGCAACCTCGGAGAGAAACTTGTACATCCGAAAGCCCGGAAACGAAAACTTAAAATAACCACTTCAGTACTGTAGGTCCCAAACCAGGAAGACAAATTCCTCAGGTCAGGACTTGGTGGTCTACAGGTGTACACATTCTGGACAGAGAAGACAAGTGGTTTAAAAGAGGAGTAAAGGAAGCCATCTACGTCTAACTGGACCAACCATCTCTGAACAGAAGAGAAGTTCTGCAATCAAGTTACAAGTGTGACTCACGCACAGTGTTTAAATAGCGGGGATTTCCCGGAACTCAGTAGAACTGATGCAGCCTCTTGGTTGAGTAGAAATGTGTTAGGGATTGAATCATCAAGACTTACTACTACGAGACATTTGACAGCAGGGATCTTGCCCTTTCTTCATGAAAAAGTTCCAGACCTTTACAAGACTGTTCCCAGATTGATTCTTTTCTTTCCAGACCTCCACGTTCAGTTTTCTTGCTAATTTTAAACATATTAATTGAGTTATGCCTAAACGAAGCTGTGTTAGTGCAGAAAATAAGGTTATGTCTAAAGACAACAGATTTAGAACCCCCAGTGTCTCAAGTCTTATTTTGACAACAGAAAATCCAAACTTTTTCGAAACGTTTTCTGAATTCCCATACTTTTCCAGGTCTGGAAATGACTACTTTTAAATCCCATACTTCTCCAGACCTACGCAAGAACCTTGAATATGGATGACTGGAAACCTTCACAGACACTTTGGAGAATGTCTTTAATCCCCATAAATTCGGTGCGTGAGCAGGATGCTGCCCCCATGAAGCGAGGAAAACGAACACATACAGTCTTGTAATTGTGGGGTTATTCATAAGTGTTACGGTCACTAAATAATGCGATGTCTACACCTAAACCCTAAGCAAACCTCAGTACCCCTAACCAAACCTCAGAACCCATAACCCTAACCTTTACCTCAGAATCCAAACGATAATATTTTGTAGTTTTTCAAATAAAATCTGCATTTTTCTTTGCACTTTTTAAATGGTGCGCCATCCAAACGTCCCCACAATGTGAAATTTGTATTCCTATTATCATTGGGACATTTGGTCCCCACAAAGAGCTACATACTCGCCCACACAAGCAGAGCAGGGGCTGAATTAGTAGGCAGAGGATGCGGCGCTGCTGCGCTGCCCGAGAGGGCTCTAAAAAAATTCTGCTTTTCTAAGAGAGCAGCCGTCAGGAGACAAAGTGGCAATAAAGGTCCATTAAAAACTTCCGTGCCGAGTTTGTTCCTTTCTGTTTTACACACATACACATGCACGCACATTTCCTTTTGTACGGTTACCTGCCTGCCAGCATGAGAAATGTGAGGAGATTGCAAATAAGCAGCAGTAGGATGTAACTCTGCAAAAGGCTCGTGTTTGCATACTGTTTAACTGCTAAAATAAAAAAAAGGAGTGGAGGGTGGAAAGATTCCCTGATTTAATGAATGCACTGGTCTCAATATTTATTATACGGTTACACCGATTCAAAGCGGTGTACTGGAAAAAAGTTGACGGTGACTGAATGAATCCGGGCGTCTCTGTATCGATAAAGTCTGATACCACACACACACCTCTTTCGATTACTAGTGCACTATTTTGTAGAAACGCTATCAAACGAGTTTCCATTGGCACTGTGTGATTCCCTCTCACTCTTCACTTCCATGCTTCTGTTTACTGTGCCAGTGAAGGTGGCGTGGCCTCTGTGCCCGTCAGTGCCAGTGAAGGAGGTGTGGCCTCTGTGCCTGTCAGTGCCAGTGAAGGAGGTGTGCCCTCTTTGCCGGTCAGTGCCAGTGAAGGAGGCGTGGCCTCTTTGCCTGTCAGTGAAGAAGGTGTGGCCTCTCTGCCTGTCAGTGCCAGTAAAGGAGGCGTGGCTTCCCACGACTGAAAGCTAACACTTCATTTTTTGATTAAAATAAATTGTTTGCACAAATGCTGAATCGTATCTCAGCATCATATTGAACCAGCTCTAAATCGTATCACATTGAATCATCGGCTGCTTTAAATTTAGTTTCCATAGCAAATCTGAAATCTAAAAATAAACCCTAATATGTGCAGGATTCATCATGCTAACCACCTAAGAATTAAAGTATGTCGATCCATCATTACTTTTATGTAATGTTCTAAACTATTAAACTATTGTGCCACAAAGGTCTGATAGGATGCCAGATGTGTTTTTAACCCCATATGCTTGCAAGTACTGCCTCTCCCATGTTTTATATACAGTGCTTTTTATTGCGAAATGCTTTTTGTATCTTGTGTTGGTGAGCCAGCCCTCGAAATGTGTACAATTTTTCATTTTTAGGTGCAAGATTTAGGCTTGATAGCATTAGCATGTGTAGTTTCCTGTAAGTACAGAGAACAAATGAATCTCAATTAGGTTAAATCATGAAAAAAAGAAAGTAGGAGAGATGTGATGTGGGAGGATCCTAAAAGTAGAAACACTCGAGTCAGCCATTCTTCTGCCTCTCCACCAGCATGCGAGCAGGAGCTACTCTGCACTTCTCTCTCCTTCTGCAACGCCCACCCTCCACTTCTCCACCACTCTTCCAAACTCGCACACACATACACACGCACACACATCCCTCCACGCCACTGACAGCGCGAGTTCGGAGTCTGTTGGTGCTGCATTGGATCAGCTCAGGTGCGTGTACATCCTCTCACTGCACCACTGTGCCTGCGAACTGGAATAACCTCTCATAGACAAGGCTGGAACGAAATTACAGCTGCAGGTTAAAGTCTTGTAAAAGGAGGACAAAAGAGACTGAATATATAGAGGACCACAGAAATGACAGGAGAGTGATGAAGAGGAGAAGGTGAGTGATTCACAATGCAGTAGCGCGGATCCCAGATGAGGCATGAACCACACACAGTGGAGCAATGCATCATCAATAATTTTGTCGGTCAGCAATCCAATGTGCAAAGCCAACGTTTTTGTTTGTGTCGTTTTCCTAATAATTCAGCTTACTATAGCTGTTCTGCAGTGATTGGTTGTCTGATCAATAACATATGCTATGAAGTAAAGCCTCAGACCAATTAACAGCTCCTGGAGTGAAAAACTCATTCAAAATGGTCCCCCATGTAAACCGGTGACTACCACAAATGAAAGCGTCATGTTTAGTCATAACGACTCATATGCAGTACTACCAAGACAAGGGATACTTCAGCACCAGTCAGCCTACACCAGTCAGCATATGCACCAAGCATTATTAGCTTAATTTGTCTTTGTGCCGATCCAAGGGGTAGGTCACCTAGTTTGCTGCATCTCTAGTGCAACCACAAGTGCTTTCTATGAGCTCCACTGGCGAGTAACATGTAAGCAGTCACTACTTAGTTGGTTTAATTACACAAAATCTAATTTATAGTCTCTTGGAACAGAAAGTAAGAATCCCTTTAAATGAGGTGGGTGGTTGTCAAGAACTGCAACAATGCTGGATTTTTATCGGGGTCAGGGTGTATTTGTGGCAGTCCACTACCCAAGAGATATCCATCTACCAGCAGCAGGGTAACTAAAAATAGCTCGTTGGTGAAAACGTGCAAGGAGGCTGACAGGAATTGACGATATACAATAGGTCGAATGACAATCCAAAAAGGGTATACCAACAATGGGTCGCTTTATTGTTCCCCACAGGTGTGCACTGAAGATGGGTCAAGTTGCTCCACTGTCCTGCATGCTTCTGCTGCTGCTGTTGGGCAGATGTATCGATGCAGAGTGTCCCTCTGTGTGTTCCTGCAGCGAGACCTATAGGGAGGTGGACTGCTCCTGGAGGGGCCTGAGACACCTCCCCAGCGGCTTCCAGCTCAACATCCACTCCCTCAACCTGTCCCACAACCGTCTGGCTGACCTGGACCAGGTCCTGGCCCCCTACACCCACCTCCGCACCCTGGACGTCTCTCACAACCGGCTTACCCACATGCCCGCTTCATTGCCCCGTTCGCTGTGGGAAATCCGCGCCTCAGGCAACCGCATCCGCTTCCTGGAGAAGAACGACACGGCCTACCACTGGAACCTGCGTCTACTGGACCTGTCCGCGAACAGGCTGGCACGCGTTGTGTTCATCAACAATACGCTGTCCAGCCTGCAGGCTCTTAACCTTAGCTGCAACAAGTTCTGGACTGTGCCTACAAACATGCCCCACAACTTGGAGATGGTGGATCTGTCCCACAACAAGCTGGTACAGATCCTGCCCGGGTCGCTGGACCGCCTGCCCAGGCTGGCACACTTCTACCTACACGCCAACAGCTTTTCCACAGTGAGCGAGGGTGCCTTTGAGCAGCTCCATGGATTAGGGCTTATTACACTGGGAGACAATCCTTGGGCCTGTGATGACCACTCCAGCATCGACCATTTGCTGGACTGGGCCAAGCATACCTCGGCCCGTGTGCTGGGTTGCCCGTGCCACACTTGGCCAATCTGTGGAGAGGCTCAGCTGGCAAGGAAAACAGGCTGGTACTTCGCCTCCTACACAGTTTCTCCATCTGGTAGAGCCGGATGGGAGTTCAATCGCCTTTTATCTAGCGTCACCACCCACTACTTGTCAGAAGAAGACCTCACTGGCACACAGTACACTAAAGAGGCTCCAAAAGTCTCCAGCCATCCAGAGAACGACAAGGAGGCTTTCAAACATGGCTTCCTTATGACCTCCACTTCGGACGGCCTTTCTGCTACAAGCCTGCATACCCAGACAGATACGCCGGTCACCAAGGATCTCCTCACTACCAGCGGAGTATCTGCTTCAAGCACACGTAGAACAACCACTCTTCGTACCAGAAGTGTCAGGAGAACCAATCAAAGGCTTGGCAGAAATGCAAGCCCAGAACACAGCCCCTGGTTTAGGTTCACAATCTTGCTAAATGTGCTCGTTCTGATAGCAACTGACCAAGTCATGTGAGACACATATCTAACGTTTAGCTTCCATCATGATCTTTGCTATAAAGTTCCAAAAACATGCTTGATCACATTGCATTTGAAATAATCCCTGTGCTCTGTAACTGCTCCTGACTTCACTATTATGAAGCTGACAAATGAACTGTGTGTATATTATTTATTTCAAATTGAAAATTGAGATTGTGGGTTGTGTTTTCTGGATACAGATGGAGTCATGCACTAAATCGCACTGCGAGTGTGGAATACTCGATTTGCACTTTTAGCCCTGGATTTAGCACTGGGTTTAATCCACGTCTGGAAAACTGATCCGCATTTACACACTACTACAAATAAAACAAAAACACAGTTTGTCAGTTGCCAATAAGAACTTTGCTTATTTGACATTTGTCTGCTAATGACTACTACTTTGATGGAGTTTACCTGCGAGGCTGCTTTGGTTGTACAGGCGATGCAGATTAAACATTTTTTTCTCTTTTTTTTTTTACAATTGTGACGATATAAATTTGTGTGCTTATTTAAAAAGACCATAAAACCTATATACCTCCAATCCCAAATGATCATATATACTGACCAAAACCTGGTAAAATCAAACACCAGGCACACTGGAGTAAAGAGTTAAATGCATGATTATCTACCAATTCCACTTACAAAAAGTGTAAGTCTTTAAAAGCACCAGCAGGCGGAGGAAGATGTCCAGACAGATTTGTGTACTACTGATGAGGTGCAAATGCGTTGAACGAGGTCGCCACTTAACAGGGTTATACCATGACTTATGCGGTTTCAAAGACCTGGACTGAAACATTTTATAGACTATATTGATATAGTTAGGTTCTGTGACAAAAGCTATCTTTCCTTAGGAGTTCTACGGGGCATTTTCAGGCTTATTTTTAATAATTTCTCACCCGTTATAAAACTTCACACATTAGTGTGGATAATACAGAATAGCCGTTGATCAAATTAGCTTTTTGTGTAACAAATGAGCAACCTACATAAAATACACGAGTCTACAAAAGGAATCATTGGTCATATTTTATAAACAGTCATTATTCTATTCACTAAACTGTTCTACAATGTAGTAGATCTAATATATCTCATATAAACCACACACCAAAAGTTATTTTTTAGAGGTTTTGTTTGGTATTTAAAGTATTTTGGGGGAAAGTTATTTAAAAGTCATTTTAAAAGTGAAATGATAAAAATGTAATAATAAAGGATAAATTACTACATATAGATAATTCCAGTATATTTATTTAAGTCTCCGCTTCAAGATTTGATCACTGCTTTCCAAAAAAAGAGGCATTCTGGGTATTAATGTTTATATTAACATCACTCTTGATG
>JAOUQW010000009.1:12642635-12653514 GCA_028565825.1 Olivaichthys viedmensis
AACACGCAACAATACAGCAGCACGCTATACAGGACTACATAAAGTGCAAATACACGACAGTGAGGACGAGTGCAAATTCAGTCTGTCTCTTTAACGGAAACCTTAAGGTTTCTATTTAAAGCCCTACAACAGACAGTTTCCCTATCAGAAAGGGTTCCAAGTAGAACCTATTCAGAAGACTAGAACTATTACACTTTTAGAAAAAAAATTTTTTCACGTGTTCTTTGAATAGTTCTTTCTCTTGTGGAACCTTAAGGTTTCTATTTAGAACCCGACAACAGAGTGTTTTCCTATCAGAAAGGGTTCCAAGTAGAACCCATTTAGAAAGCTAGGACCAATACAATATAAAAGAATGGCATTATGAGAAACTCTGCCGACGTAACGAAATGTTCGAGTGGGTTTGTTTTTGGCGATCTCACCTCCTCTTACTGCTGTTCAGAACACAAGTTTCTCTAAGTGGAACCCTTAGCACTGAACAGAAAGGAGCTGGAATAGAGGGTGCTCGAGTCGTGATGTGAATAAACATTACCTTATAAAGAAAAGCAGAAAGCAAAAGGAGGAGGAAGGAGCGCGAGAGTGAGAGTGAGAGAGCGGAGAAGAAGAGTGATATACGGCGGAAAGCTGCACACAAAGCGATAACCTTGACGTTGCTTTGTGTCCTCGTGTCAATTTCTATGACAGGAGCTGTTCTACGTCAGTCCTCTTCAAGTCCCCTGTAACACACGCACACACACACACACACACACACACGCACACACACACACACACACACACACACACACAGTCTGAGCTGCATGGAGCTGCACAGTTCATCGGATGTGTCTGTGAGGGCAAATTAAGTAATAAGGTACTTCAGTTACTATTGTAACGTATTTATATACGAATCCTTGTCTGTAATTGAATCTTGTCATGACCGTGCTCTTACTAACCTGAAAACAATTTCAAGTGTGTTTTGAATAAAATGCTCTGATGGGAAAAGAGCCTTGCTTAAGAATATAGTTACAAATGCACTTATACAAGCATACATTTTATACATCATGTGGTATGACTCACATGCTTATTCCTTGTGTTGTCATATTAATGTAAACAGCCTTCATTCCAAACAGGATATTTTAACTCTGAAAGAGGCCATCAGGCTTGGATGAATAGAAACTTCCTTCTCCTAAATTCTGATAAAACAGAAATACTGATGTTGACAGGAATAAGGACACTGATTTTATGCTACAGTTAAGGACCTTGGTGTAACCCTAGATGCTGGTTTATCATTTGATTCCTTTGTAAGTAACATCTCTAAAACTGCTTATTATCATCTGAGAAACATAGCCAAAATAGAAATATGCTAACACTACATGATGCTGAGAAACTAGTGCATGTTTTCATAACCTCTAGATTGGAGTATTGTAACGTGTTAATGGCTGGCTGACCTGCTGTCTCTTTAAGGAAGCTTCATCTAGTTCAGAATGCAGCAGCCTGCATCCTGGAAAAGAAATTTCAAGCACATTACCCCAGTTCTATTCAACCTACACTGGTTGCCTATTATTGACTACAAAGTCCTGGTTTAAAGCTCTAAATGATTTAGCTCCGGCGTATCTTGCTGATCTTTTGAAGCAGTACAACCCATCCCGAGCATCACTCGCAGCTCAGCCGATGGAAGATGTTTTTCTTATATCGCCCCTAAACTCTGAAATAGGGTTCCAGAGAACATTATAAACTCTAACTCTATAGGTGCTTTTAAATCCAGATTAAAAACATACTTGTTTAATTTAGCTTATTCATTAGTGATTGGACATTAGTTCTTTAATGCCTGGGGTCAGAAACGATCGTGATTGGTTAAGCACAGCAACCAATGAAAATGACGCAGGACTTGCAACACTTTCAGTTAAATAAATAACCCTAGAAATGAAAAACAGCAACAGCATGTTTTTCTGGCATTAACAAATAGATCGGAATCCATCAGTCGCAAATGGGAAGGTTTTTGTCGGAGATTGTTGGTTTCTAGTTTGTAATGATTTAACCGTGTCATAGCTTAAACTAGATCCCAAATTATTTTCAAAATCTGGTTCACATTAGCCCCTACTCTAGATAATTCAGCTACCCCCAAAGCACGCGCTACAAAATATTTCTGGTGCCATTGCCCATTTCTTCACATTTCCTTTAAAAGGAAAAGAAACAAAAAAATACCACTATAAACAACGAAATCTACAGTTTACTAATCATGGACTGTCCGAGATGTTTGTTGTTCATTAAAGAGAGCCGGCAACAATTTATTTGACGTCTGCGGGTTTTCAAAAATAAGGCAAGATGGTTTCCCAGACTGGAATCAGTTTTCTGGTCGACCCTCAGAAACAGTACGGCCAAAAAATATCTGGTCACTGGTGGTCCTATGGTGATTTCTATCCATTGATGGATGGGGTAATGGGGAGCTGACAAAATGTGCAACAGATGAGCTACAGTCAGTAAATGAAAACCTACAAAGCGGCCTATCTGGTAGGTTTAAAATGGCCAATGAGTATAAATAGAGTGTAGGTGTGCCTAATAGAGTGGCAACTCAGAAATAAACATGTCACAGCAGAAAGTATAACTGTAATTATTATAACCAGAGTAATCAGAATTTCTGAGACAATGCCAGTCTCTAAAAGAGAGAACTCCATCTCTTACACGCCATGAGTAGAGTCGCATTAGAACTTGGATTCTGTGAAAATGGAATATTGCTGGAACTGAATTCTGGGAAGCAGTGTTAACTGAAAGTAACAAGGCGGACATTAAGGCTGTGTGTCCAGTGTAGCAGGAATGCTGAGGGGGCGAAGGAGCGTGAAAACGAGTACAGCGAGATGAGGAAGCACCTGCAGAACTCATCTACTGCAGCTGGCAGATGCAGCATATCTCTGGGGGCCGTGGAGGCCTTGGGATGGGGAAAGAGAGACAGAGAGACAGAAAGAGAGAGAAACACAGGATGGGGTATTGGGCGGGGAGAAAGGAAGGGCAAAAAAAAGGCAGCTCACCCCCGCGAGGCACTTCTCCAGCGTGTCCAAGATGATGAGCTGAGAGAGATAGAGGTTCTTCTCGGCGGCCTCGCCAAATATTCTCTGCAAGAGAGGGACAAGAGTGGGTTAGGGAGCAAAGCAGAAGGGGAACGTGCGCGTATACTGCCTAAAAAATAACAACTGCTGCTACATCGTAGAAAGAGTGTTTAAGGTCACACTCGTTCCATTGATTGTTGGACTGCATCACTGTTGGAAAAGCCAAACCCTGAACAAATGAAAAGTCATGTTAGAAGTCAACAAAACATGTCAGTTGTCTATGACAAGGTCCACGTTCTATTTTATATTCCCTGCTAAACATCCTACATCTTTACCGCTTGGTGTTCAGCATTTGGTAGCGGTGTGTATCTCTCCTTCTGAGATGATATGATGCGCAGTTCAATCCGTGACCAACAAGCTCATGCATTAAAAGTTATTTTTAAAACAGTCAATGCGATGCAATGTGATTCAGTACTGTGCAGACAGTTTGATTTAAATTTAATTTAAAAAGGAGGTTTAAGGATTGAAGCCACGCCTCCTTTACTGGGACTGACAGGAACAGAGGCACGCCCCCTTCACTGGGACTGACAGGAACAGAGGCCACGCCTCTTTCACTGGGACTGACAGGCACAGAGGCCACACACCCTTCACTGGGACTGGCAGGCACAGAGGCCACACCCCCTTCACTGGGACTGAGGCACAGAGGCCACACCCCCTTCACTGGGACTGACAGGCACAGAGGCCACCCCTCCTTCACTGGGACTGACGGGCAAGGAGAATAATGGCAAAAGACCGAGAGAAACTCACAGTACCAAAGGAAATTCAATTTATAATGTTTCTAAATAACATCAGTAATAAAAAGAGCTTTGCTTGTGGTATCGGACAGAGACACCCAGCTCCATTCACTTTTGCCCGATACGGTTTTAAATCGGTGCAGCCGTATTGTAAATATTGAGCACCAATTTAGCATATTATAGCACGCTAGTCTGCGGAGAAAAAAAGTTGTGTTTACTCACCATATTGTTCACGTTCTTCAGTATGTTGGTGAGGCCGCTGACGACCAGTGAGAACTTGTACTTGGAGATGTTGATCAGACATTCCCTGTTGTGCTCCGTGCTGACTTTGGTATGCGTGTTCTGTTGCCCGACTTTGACTGGAAGCTTATAAAAAGAAGAAAAAAAGACAAGGTCATGATATGCACCTTCTTTTTGAGTGTTAGAGGTTTATCCATTGATTTCAAATTAAATTAAAATAGAATTTAAAAATAAATAAATGAGATTGGGCGTAAACCGTTGCATTCAAACAGTAACAGAAAACACTGCTAGTCACGCTAATATCACACTCGGCGCTTTCAAATGCGGCGTGTAAAATCGGGTTTTCGAGGCGAACGCACAATATGTTCGTCGTTCGAGTGGTTAAAGTCATGAGAACACTGTTGCTAGGCAACTGGGAAGAATGGACGCTGAGCATAAGCTCGCGAATAATTTAGCTAGCTAGGATGGAGACGTAAAGGCGTAGCGACAGTGAAAACAAGATGAAATCGTTGAGAATATCAACATTTGCCTCAGATGTGTTGGTAAATTACGAGGAAAAGACTCTGTAGAGCTAAAATTACACTGCAGTTTCACTTAGCATCAACTGCAAGCTAAGCTTCCGTGGGTTCCGCCATATTGGAAAACATCGACATTGCGTCACCACTCTCAGCCATCAGAACATTTCGACTTCCGAAGTGGTAAATACCAAAAGTGAGGGCAGTTCTTCTCTAAAACAAAGCGGACACGACTCCGTTTGGACGTAGCAATTCTACACTTACTGGCCACTTTATTATAGACACACCAGCCATTTGAGTCGTACAGTGAGAGACTAAAGCTCATCATTTTCCATGCAGTGTGTGTTAGTCACTTCACTGAAACTTTTGGGACTTTTCTTGAACGCACACACAGTTGAACACTAGAAATTCAGCGCAAACGCAAAGCCTCTGTCGAAAAAACAGCCGCAGATAGGCAGTGAGGTCGAGCAGCTGGCTGAGAGTCGGCCGGGTCGACCAGAGAGTTGGGGAAGCCCCGGGCCTCGTCTCTCTCTCTCTCTCTCTCACACACGCACACGCACACGCACACACACACACACACACACACACACACACACAGCGGCCCCCCACACCCAGGAACAAAGGCGTCTTTGGAGGGCACCACACCCCTCCGAGCCACTGCTAAACACCTGCAGCATCCCAAACCCCCCATACGCACACGCCGCGTTGAAATTAGTCATCGTGCCTCTAACACTACATATTCTTCTTGCAATCAACTAGCCTGGGCTTGGGGGGGGAGCAGACATCTGGTTTAGTTGGGATTCCCCATCTCCTCCGTTTCTGCGCCCCCCCGGTTCAGAGGAACCCTCTGAGGGACTGGCATTCTGAGAAACGCCAACAGAGCCGGTGGAAATACACAGACTGAGAAGCACGGGGGTAGAACGCCTATCATCCGTCTATTACAGTGATCTCGCTGACCCTGAGGAGAGAGGGAGAGGGAGAGAGGAAGAGGTCCACATGTTTGACAAGTTACCAGACAGCAGGAAGAGAAAGTGGAAATTGGGATCTCGGGACCGGACTAAGTCCGGAACACACACACACACACACACACACACACACACACACACACAGAGAGAGAGAGAGAGAGAGAACATGCTGACATCCATATTCGTGCCAGGCCGGCAGACACAAGGCCACTTTGTTTCAGTTCAGAATTCCACTTTAGGGCGCAGACAAGCCCCTTTTCCCTGAGAGTGCCTTGCCAAAATCCGCCAGAGCTACGAAGACAAGACGAGGAAAATGTGTATCCCTTCACCTAGAACCCCTAAAGACGCGGGGGAAGCACACACAGCCTCGACCATTCACCCCAGACTATAACAGAGCTGAGCATCTCAGCTTCGGCTTCTGAGTGAAAGCGTGCGAGGTACAAATACGACAATTTCAGCACTATTCCTCTGGCGGATGAATTTATACAAAGCGACTTGCTAATAGCGAGGCAGAACCCAATCCTAGCACAGAACCAAACAGTTGAGGGTTAAGAGCCTTGATCATGGGCCCAAAAGTGGCTCTCTGGCAAGCCTGGGATTGGGTTATTCCATAATCAGTAAGGTGTTGTGGCCATCACGAGCCAACAGAACAGCTTCAATGTAGCTTGGCGTAGATCCTACAAGTTTCTGGAAGCGTACTGGAGGAACCGATGGAGAACCGTTCTTCCAAAAGATGTTCCCACAGTTGGTTTTATGATGATGGTGGTGGAGAGCCGCTCCTCCCATAGGTGTTCAACTGGGTTGAGAATCTGGTGACTGGTCATTTCCTATTTGTAATTTGTTCTTGTCATTAAAACAGGAAAAATCCATTTTTAGATTAATATAAAAGATAGTCGACAGATGATTTGATGATAAAAATAATAATTAGCTACAGCCTTAGTTGAATACATTGCATTACATTATAATTCAATATTGTACAAACAGTTTGATTTTAGCCTAAAAAAAAAAAAACGTGGACAAGTAGGGGGTCACGCTCCAGTCCCTGAGACCAACAGCCACACAGGCCACGCCTCCTTCACTGAAACTGATAGGGACAGAGGCCACGCCTCCTCCGCCGGGACTCACCGGCACAGAGAAGCATGGAGAGAGAAGGACAGAGAAACAGACTGTCATTTGATAGCGTTTCTAAAAAAAAAACTTAAAAAAAAACGTATTAATAAAAAAAAGAACTGGACACGTGTCATCAGACTATTGATGCACAGACGCCCGGACCGATTCAAGCAACGCTTTGAATTGGTTCAGTAATACGAATCAGTGAATCTTTACGCTCTTCTCAGCCATTCACTGACATCCCGATTGAGTTTTCATTAACGTCTGCTTGTGTAAAACCCAAAGATGACCATCACCATTCTCAGACACAGCGTGGCAAAGATCTGGAAAGCTGGACGCAACTCATCACCATATCGGTTTTTTTTTATGCACTGAAAAGTCGTAGAGTGTTATAAACACTGCAAAGTTTCAGTGGTTTTGGGTCCCGCTGAAGCCAAGTACACGAAATCCTATTTCACGATTATGTGTCACTAAGACCAGGCTTAGCATTAAGACGCGATTCTAATCCTTATTACACTTTTATTAAAGTTTAATGAGCCAAACATTGGCAGGGTCTGACGTATTATTATAAAGTCAGAGGAAGTCTTTGGCCGTCCGAAAACCTTTTCAATCCAGGTCCGTAGCAAGGGAATGTTAATTACCTAAATGAAACATAAGCTTGCAAAAACGGAAAAGCTCAAAGTTGCTTTGAACACTTTGTCCAAAAACCTTCCATGCAACACCATCCTCGTCACTTTTCCAAGGGGGACTTGGAGTGAGTCCGGCGTCCTGATCTGGCTTTAGTCCCCAGATTGTGCGTATGCTATTGTAAAAAAAAAATAGGGCGATTATCGTGATATGGAAAAATAATATCAACACATACCTAGTGTATATAGCTACTTGTAATTTTTATTGATGGCGTTCAAGAATAAGACCGTGCTAATAAACTGATTTAATGCATACAAGCTCGTCTTTAGGGGCAAAATGAAGCATCAAGTACCAAATCAAACATTCTTGGCTGTTTCCTAAATCGGATTTAAGAACTAGTGTACACAGTCCGAATATCTTCCACGAATGATCTCGGATTTCAGTCAGTGTCTTTCATCACTGGCATTTAAAAATCAATACAAAAGGTAAACTAACAGGCTGAATCCCAAATGGCTGCACACTCCTTACATAAGTGCACTACATAGAGTACACCCTATGCAGTGCACTATATTTGGGACTCAGCCACTGAGCAGTGTTTTTAATCAGACCCAGCAACAGACAGGCAAGACATGAGCTGCGTCTTTGACCTCATACTTAAAAGTATGTACTATGTACGAATCTTAGAACGTAGTACATTAGTACATGAGATGAGTACAAAGAACATCCTTTTACAGGGGATGTGTGTTAAATTTAAATAGGTGAAATTAATAGGAAAGGTGTGTAGTTACGAGAGTGAAGAATGTAGGCCCAAGTCTGGACCCACACACAAATCCTAGGAGAGTTTAAGGGGTTAATCTGGAATTTTTAAAAAATAATAATAATCTGATAAATGGGAATTGCAGTGTTTGCAAATGTAATGCGTCTCGCAGAAACAAAACAAAACATTCAAATACGATTAACCAGATTCTAAATGTACCATAAAGTCAGCAGGTAGATCTACTGTTAGCTACCGGACTATCCCGTCTACACCTGAGTGTTTCTTGCGTCTTTGTATCTGGATTGGATCCTGATCAGATTTCAGCCGACATGCATTTACACTTGTAGTCAAACTCGTCTCCGGTTAGTCAGCCTGAGATCCGATCACTGCATTACTGTTAATATGCAAATCAGCTCATTACACTCGAACACCAACTTCCTGTGTTGTTCCTGGTCTTTAGTTGTTTCATGAATAAGATGGTCGCCGCAGCACCTGTTTTTTCGTGCCGTTTTCAATCTCGTATTTTTAAAGACGCCAACTTCGGCATTCGCTGAGCACGTGCGTCACCGATTGGGAGGGGCTTTTGGTTGTTAAACGTGGCTTGAAGAGACAGAAGCATTTACACTTGTATAACAATGAGGCTAAAATGCGTCTCAGACCTCCTGAAGATCAGATTTAAATCAGTTTCAAATGCGCCTCGGGTGCGTTTACGCTTTCATTTTTAAGCGGATAATCCCAATCCGGACATAACCCTGATACTCAAGACGAATGAAACGACCAGGTGTAAACGGGGTGAACGTGATTGGTTGCCGTTTCAGTTTAAAGTAGCGTGATCCCACGTTTACACTGGCAGCAGCGTGATGCCACAAAGCGGCCGGAAGTCGTTTTTCAATAAGAGCTGGCAATTTAGGATAGGAAGATAGGAACGCCTACTAGCGACCTAAGCGACACGAGGTGAATTATCGCTGCGGGTGTGAACGCAGGGTTAGGATACTAACTTCAAGTCGGTTGCGACAGTCGTTGTCTCGAGCCTTAATAAAACGAGTTCATACCGCTTCCTGTGTCTTGGCACCTGGGTACGGGAGATGGCACCAAAGCCCCGGCCCTTGGGTTCCGTGACGCGTGATGGGACACGTCAGTGCAAAAAAAGTGTCCATCATTTCATTTGTTTGGCAAACGCAGTCCATCATCGGGGTCTTTTCGAGGCCCTACGTCTGTTCGTACGCGTTATGCACGCTCGACCAAATCCTCTAGAACCGTAGGCTGCACAAGTACGCGAATTTGAGACACAGCTCCTGTGATCCGAAGGTGACCGACGAACGTAAAGCAACGTCATTTACCTGAATCCCAACATCACCTTTTGGACGCGCGACAACCAGGAGGAGTTTATGACCAGTTGGGAGGCCATATGAATTCTTTTTTTTTTTTCCTTTTTCTTTTCTTAAAAGTCTCTTAATCTGAGGTGTCAGCTCGGGCCTCAGTTGTGTCAGTCAAGGGCAGAATCCTGACCTGCTCCCTGTTGGAGATGCAGTGCACTCCAAAAGCCATGCATCCACAGCGCGTGTAGTGCACTTCTTTAAAGGGAGCAGGCAGCCGTTTGGGCTTCGGCCCACGGTTCAGTCTAGTTCCTCACTGACAGCTGCTATACTGCACTTCGTGTTTGCAGGAGCTCGCAGAAAACATCTGCCATGCACACGAGGAGGAATTGGAGATGAGGAATTGTGCACAGCCAACACACTGGTTATGGGAAGAAGAAGAAGAATAATAATAAGAATAATAATAATAATAATAATAATATATGCACCAATCAGTGCCTTGTGAGGCAGGCCATCAGTTCAAGCTGTAGCACAGCTGCCTAGCTAATCCGGTGTCGTTTTAAATAAAGAAACCCTCAGCTATGTGCACGCACGTTGCAACGACAAGGAAACGGTTCCTGCATTACAGGCACTGATTTAAGGACATTTGCGTGCGTGCGTGCGCGCTCCCGCTCCCCCCCGCGCGCGCGCTCCCGACGCTCTTCTTACCTGCTCGTCGAATCGATTGATGACGGCCTGAACCCATTCAACGGGTTTGTGCGCCGCCATGGCGCGCGCTATTAACGCCTTCTCTGCGACAGCCGACCCTTTAACCCTGGAAAGACCGCGGTCAGGGGCCGCACGGCACAGCGGTGGCGTGTTATGGTCTCCCTCCGTTTCATATCAGAAGCAGCACGGCGCCGCCATGACGGGGGCGGAAGTGCGAGTCCTCCTCTCCAGCGAAGGCGGCAGTGAAGCGGCTGGGATGGAAGGGTGTCACTGCGCATGCGCATGCGCCTGCTCTACGCACAGGGCGTCTACGCGCGAGCTGGATACAGGAGTGTGCGCGCGCGTGCGCGTGCCCGTGCGCGTGCCCGTTCATTGCTGATAAGATTGCCCTTAAAATGTAAAGTTGCATTACTTATCGGCCTGTGCAGAAAAAAAACCCAAACAAACATGCAACATGGACACAAGGCGGATGTATATACATATATATATATATACATATATATATACACAATAATAAAAAATATATATATATTTTCTCTTTGTTATAGAGAAAAAAGAGCTCAGATATAGGGAGGAAAGTGTACGTAGAAAAGCTACAAGCCAAGAAGCCACGCGTCAATGTGTTTGGCTTTTTTTTTCAAAACATATTTATTAGAAAGAAAGCAAGCTTCTTTATTGTCACGTGTACACGTGCAGTACAGGGAAATTGAGCTGGGGGTCAGAGGTCAGGGTCAGGCATGATGCAGCTGCCCCCTGGAGCAGGGAGGGTTAAGGGCCTCGCTCAAGGGCCCAACAGTGGCAGCTTGAACCCCACGACCTTCTGATCA
>JAOUQW010000009.1:12653614-12664853 GCA_028565825.1 Olivaichthys viedmensis
GTTTATATTTCCATGAAAGCTGTACACCACCAGGGTATAAAGATTGTCTTAGGGTCATTTTTGACCCTTAGGACAAGAGGAGTATACAGAATGTTAAAACTACACAAGGGTTAATGGAGAGCCATGGATTATTTGGACTATGTCAGTGACCCATTACATGATTTTGGTGGCATTCATGTTTACGTCTTAATATGCATGAAAAAAATGTTGTGGAGATCATTACACTTTTGGGGCACACGCTTTTGACCCACCCGAAGAGGAAACCCTATATCACATAACTGGTTACATAGCTAGAACAGGCAAAGCAGGCGACCCTGAAGGAGCCCCTGAAGATCACTTAAAGACAACCAGAAATTAAATCTGACCTTTTTTACATTATTCGTTCATGTCTGAGTCATATTGTGCATGATTCATCAAAATTCTTGTTTTTCCGTAATCTATCAAAATGCATTGTTTTTTTCCCCACCTGTAAACTTATTCTGATTTAAGACTACTTCACCATTCATGCATAGGTGGGGTAAAAATAATTATGTTATGTGTTACATTCCCTATAACCTATAGGCCTACAGCGTGGATTAGGGAAGTTATTTGTTTAAAATACAATTATTATTGCTATTAATTACAGTATTAAATGTATTGATTGTTGAATTAAACAGTCAAATGTATATCGTTTATTGAATTATACAACACGAGAAATTAATGCAACAATAAATGTGTCCTCCTTCCATAAGAAGAGAAACACAATTTTTTAAAAACATTTTTATTTTAGGCTATTCATTCATTTTAGGAAATTATTATATATTTAGTCAGATAAGGAGGTTATTTATTGCATTTTTCTGTTAACATAAAGCTGCAAAATAGGTTACATATAATTATTGAATAAGACTTCTGCACTTATTCACAATTAAGTTCCATGCACTTTCTTTTTACTTTTTTTTTTGCCTAGTCTCTACACCCTTTTTACTAAACTGCACCTTTTCTTGTCACTGGGGTGGTACCCTTAAGGGTACATCTTTTGTATCTTTTACCTGGGAAGGTGCATGTAGTGTATCTTTAAAGCTTCACCCTAAAAGCAAATTAAAGAAATCAATGTCTATTATTTTATCATTTGATAATATTTGGGCTCCTTGTATTGTACTACTGTGGACACAGGAGCCATTCATAACCGTGGCTCATAGATCTCAATACAATGGCAATGAATAAAACTAATGAAATGATCCACAGACAAAAAAAACATAATAAAACAATACAATTCAACATGCAAATACTATAAGTGCGTACCGGATTTAGATAAGGATACTGACAGGACATCTTGAAGTAACGTGGGACTGCCAAAAACTGAATTCAGAACACGACCGAGTGCTGGTGTAAGTAGCCACAACTTTCGATTTACTTGGAAAGGAAGTTATATCTGGGTGTGTTTATCCAGGTATATTATTACATGAGATTGCCGCTCCCTTGCCAGGTGTTATTTTGTTTGCTGCTAGACCCAGCCTCGCCTCCCGAACAGCTTGTGCACCAGGCCCTTATCCTGCCCTTCATTTGAGTGAAAAAACCCCCACCATGCAAAACCTTGTCTACTGTCCTATTGTGAACAGAACCAACCAATCCAAACCTGCTCCTGGCTCAGCTTCTGCTCCAGTCTCAGTTTCACACTCTTCCGCAATCCCTCTGTCAAGCCCTCATCCTGCCCTTGATTTAAGTCAAAGAACCCGCACCTTACAAAACCTAGTCTACTGTCTTATTGTGCACACAAGAACGATCCAGAACTGTGAATCGTAGATCTCAATACAATGACTAAAAGAGGAAATAATAAAACAACACAATTCAACATGCAGATTAAAGGACTTACCGGATTCCCATAACGACGTTGGTAGGACATCTTGATACAGTGTGGGATGGCCAAAAAGCAAATGCAGAACACAAACAAGTGTCCGTGCAAGTTGCCACAAATTTAGTTTTACTTGAAAAGGCCCTTGTATGTGACCGAGCTTACCCAGACTCAAGCATCATATTACGTGTAATTAATGACACTCGCTAGGTATGTTTTCTTTTGTGTGTTAGACCAAGCCCCGCCTCCCAACAGCATGTGGTCGCCCACTTAAGTGTCACAGAACCAACCAATCAACGTCTGTCTCTGGCTCCATACCAGTCTCATCCTCTGACCCAATCCTGCCCCTGTCACTCTTTCTCTCAGGCACAAATCCTGCCTCAGTCTCAGGCCCTAATTTCAGGGGTGTCAAACCTTCAAAGAGCTATATTCATTTCTTTACCTCATTTTTATTATACGTGCATCTGTTCTATAGGGTCATGTAGGTTACATCAATACTTGAGGCTCTTAAAGCAGAATGTCGGCCGTTTCTAGGAAAAAGGAACGTTAACAGAGAGACGATTAAAGTGTATGCACTATTAGGCCATAAGGTCTATTATACCAACTTCTGTAGTTTTTCAATTTACCAGTTATAGAAAATATAAAAAGTAAGGGGAATTTTCCATTTTGGTATTGTGTAAAAAAACATTTATTTGGAAATTTGCTCACACCGCTGCGTCTTTCTGTGCTGTCGCTACTGTGCAACACACTGTGCTGTGTGCGAATGAAAAAATATGTGAAATTATGGCACTTTTTAATATCTCCAACTTTAGGCTGTTTTTGGACGTGAGTCACGTTTGCATCTTTAGCTTACAGTAGTGTCATTATAGTAAAGTCTTTTTTCAAAATCTATGTAGGTACCCTGGTGAAAAAAGAAAGAAAGCTAGGTGTCCGTGCTGTTGCGTATATACGTATACACAGTACTGTCCAAAAGTCAGAGAGCACTTATATATTTATTCAGTTTTCAATCAAATGCCCATTCAGTATTTATTGTTAATGATTTGGTGGTAACCAATAATGATGGGGGAAATGCATTTAACAGAAAATCACACAGAAGTCTTCAACACTAAGTTACAGTATAAAATATTTCATTTGCAATATTGAACTTTTGTTTCACCCTGCCGCTAATTCCATTCATCCAATTTCATCAAACCAGTACGTTACAGCATTTAGTCATGATTGCATAAGGATACCGTTTATCAGGTTTTTTTTATTTTATTTGATGACATTTTAACCATCCATAATACATTGACATTTATTAATTTGACGAATGCTTTTGTCTTTTGTCTAAAGTGACTTACAATTGATTCACAATCCAATCCAAGCACAGAGTTCAACACGTATATGTGTGATACATGTGTGATTTACTTTAAAACTTACACGCTGTGACAAGAATGCGTCGAAACTGATCTGATGTCAGATTACTTAGGCGTGGGGTCAGAGGTAAATTCCGAGGTCGTCTCGCTTAGTAACCACTGCGCATTAAGGCGTGGTTGCTTTGTTACGATTCTTCATTTTGTGCTCACTTTATTAAATTCATTCATCAACTCAATAAGTTATTATATATATTTTGATAATTGTAAATAAAAAAATTGGTTTATTGGTTTGGTTGATGCACAGACATTTTAGTCATTTTTGTTTCATTGCGATGCTTTCTGAAATATGTATCAAATCAGGGGTGTGATCATGGTCTCAATTCGCAAATTTTTGTATATAGTCTTAGCCATGTCTACCCTTTATTTTCCACATATGCACAGTGTTTATTATGGGAAACATCCACATTTTTTACTTATAAATTGTATTGTATTTTTTGTCATAAATTCGCATTTTGTAACATGTTATCTGCTACAGACATGAGTACAAAGCCAACTCAGTTTGGGGAGCCCCTGCATAAGAACAGTCAGTAACATTTTGTTTAACTTCCCCTAAACAACATTAAAATACTGGTTTCTATTTTAAACTCTAATGCAAATCGAGAAGTGCGAAAGAATAGCTGGTTTCTCCAAGTAAACACTGTGACTCAAAGGGTTACACATTCCTCTCCATGACCTCCATCAGCCCTTAAACCATTACAGAACTGACACTGATGTTGCCATTAACCTCCAGGATGTCGATCTGCTGAAACAGGAAGTGACGGTGGTTGTAGGTGAACATTTGTGCGCCGTTCACCGTGATCTTGTAGCACTGGGTATCACACATGATGCTCACCTGAAATGAATATTCTAATATAAGTCAAATCTGATGCAAACATTGAATTGTGATACAGATATAATTAATCATTAATCCAATATCTTGTTCATAATCTAGTTTAACTGGTCTCTGAAGGTGTGCTGTAAACAAAAGCTATTTATATGTAGTGATCAAAGAATCACAATGGAAAACTTTGACCTTCGGCCTGTAATAAACATCGGCGGACTTGTTAGTAATAATGGATAGGACAATTATGGATTACACTTGCAGAGTAAACTATATGGGTGAGATATTGTGTGACAAAAGGTCTCAAAAATGGGCTTCAGAGCCACATTGGTATTTTATTTGATATAAAGCCATATTGGTAAATGTCAGTTGGGATCTTTATGGAGATTTTAATTGATTTGCAAAAACGTGCATCGTGAAGTGAAGCCTGGGAATAAAAGTTTAAAGGGGTAGTTTGGCGCAAAATCAGATCCACACAATTTTCAAGGGTAATGTAGTTAATAATTATTGGAAATCTTTTCCATAAATTCGTGCCTGAATCTTGATAGACTTGCTTCCAACAACCATTAATCACTAATCTCTGTAATCTCATTTAACAACATCAGTAAGCTACAGTACGTAATTAACAATTTTGTAAAACACGGAGAGTCTGTATTTACACAAAGTTCAAAGTGAAACGATATTATCATCCACATCACTACCAGCTTTCTCTTACAATTCTGACTTTAAACTTTGGGAAGTGGGGCTTAGGCAAAAAGTGATTTCAGTTGTCCAAGATGGCTGCCCCTATAACGTTATAGAGTTCAGCTACACAGTACATTTTGTTCACGTTCGTAGTCTGTGTGACATCACTGAAGAACTGGATGCAGTTTGGGGCAGAGCGGAAAAGATTTTGGGTGAGATAGACTTTGACTACATGTTAGCTACATCAGCCTCGTATCTCCAGTGCAAATGTCAGACACCAAACATGTCTGGCTGATTGACTACATTTGGAGTAAGCGGGAAATTGTGTAAATTAGAAATTTTTTTTTATGCTGTCATTCTTTTAATACTTGTTACACTGCTATGGGCCTAATGAGATGATTTTTCCTTGTACTGAACCTGTTCTGTGTATCATAATTACATAAAAAGCTGAACAGGATCAATCTGAACTGATCTGAAAGTCTCTCTCTCAGCCTGAAAACTAGGGGAGGGCTTTTCATTACCGCAAACGGCTGGCCTCTGTAGAAAGGCATGCCGCCGCTTCTCTCCTCTTGACCCCAGCACTCCTTCAGCAGGCTGTTGCGCACCACTACGTTCTCGTTGAACCGCGGGTTGAAGTGGAGCGCAATGCCAGAGTTAAAACGCAGGTTGATGCATAAGCTGGGAAGAAAGGCAGAAACATCACATTAGAATAATATGATATGGCTTTCAGCTTAGCAAAGCGTTTAGCTTGTCTATAAAAAGCAGAGGGGGGAAGTAACAAAGTACAATTACTCTGTTACTGTAGCCTACTTAAGTACAATTTTCAAGTCTCTGTACTTTACCTGAGTCTTTCTTTCTCACAAGACTTTAAATTTCTACTCACTAGATTTTAAAAGAAAAATCTCTACTTTCTACTCACTACATTTTAAAACAGATCAGTTACTCTATAATCTACATATTTTTGGAAATCTTTTTTTTTTTTTTTTTTGGCATCAGGCGACTTCAAACTGTTGACTAAAATTCCTAACAAATCTAAATTCCGATACATGTGACAACAAGGACATGCGGGCGAAAGATCCCCTGTATTTATTTGTAAATTTCGACATTTTAGGTTCGATAGGAAGTTTGTAAATGGAAGCAATCGGAAAAGAAAATGCTCTTTGATGTTTAGGAATGTTTTTTGTTTTTTTTAAACAAACACATACAGTAGATGCAAGTGACCCAATGCCTGTTGCTACCTATCGGTTACCTATTAGCATGCATGCTAGTTTGTATCGTCATACTTATTATCATGCTAGTTAACATTTAAGAGATTAGTGATAAAGCTGTTGTTAGTTAGCTTTAGTTCCTTGGCACATCTGTCCAGGATTTTGCAAGCGTGCTGTATCTTTGCATTGCTAATACACACACCAGTCTGCATTGTGGTTGATGAAACCCTGCACGGTGATGACTTTGCCAGGAAAAAGGCCACCTTGGATAATTGTTTTATATGGCAACACCTGGGGAGACAAAAATCACATGATTTACTGTAAAAAATTTACTGTATCCCTAAATTGTCTGCTACACCATGACCATTCTATACATATAAAGCACTTGTATTTCTGTTCATGTACTTAAAATACAGCCATTAGAGCAGGCATTAGAGCTTTTAACACAGACTAGGGCTTTGTTCCAGTACTGTTTACACACCTTTATCTATTTCCCTGTTTAATATTCCTTCGGCGGTATCAACATTACCATTCAGTAAAGTTTAAAATGACCCCTTAGAGGTCTGAGGAATCCTAGTTGTAGACTTCAGGAGCAGAAGTCTACAGTTCAATTGTTCAGTTGTACAATTGCGATCTGATGCCACTTGACATTTTCTGCCTGGTGTAAACGGTAGCAATCTAAAACGTTTGACTAGGTTTCGAACAATGGGAGCGACTAAATGTAATGCACTCACAGCCCCGTTTAGCTCATTGTACAAATGCCAAATTATTATGAAACCAGCGACGGTCCACGGAAGCTCAATAACGCTTTTACAACCGCATTGTGATGACACAAAGGGCTAATTTAATTTTAAAAACAGCAACTACGGCAGATAGAACGGCTTTTGAATGAACACAGGAGCAATAATTTTTCAAAAACGTAAACGTTTGGCTTTATATAGCAAAGTACTCCATCTACACATGACAGCTATTCTGCTAGCATACTGCTTAGCATGCTAACATGTTACCTAGCCATGGAAATAGACCGTACAAATCACCAAGGAAATCAGTTCAATATACACTCCTCTACTTGTGCTTTAAATGGCCATTTGTGATATGCAATTTGCAGTTGAATTTTTACTTTGAATGATATGCATTATGGCTTGCTAACTAACTATCCTGCTAACTACCTGGTTTGCTAACTACCGTGCTTGCTAGCTAGCAGAATGAAGTAATTATGTCACCTGTCTCCTTCAAATTGAGGGGTTGGCTACATAAAACCTAATGGACAACAAAAATTCAAATGTGATTTAAAAAAAAAGAGTTTTTAAAGTGCTCCTGTTTACATTTATAAACAGAAATGAAAAGTAAATGGCATCGGATCACAAAGCCTTTCTGGCAAGTTCTGCTTCTGAGATCTACAGTCATGTTTATTCCAGTATTCGGGCCCCCAACAGGTCATCTAACAACCTTCACATGAGACAATAACGTATTAGACAGCAAAGGGAATTGCCCTGTGAGGAAATGGGAATGCAAAGTCGGTGATATCATGTTAAAAACCGTACTACTGGAACGAGACCTTCCAATTCAATGGCATGTGTCCAAATGCTGTAAAGGATTATGGGATATGCGGTTCTTACATAAGCATGTGGAGGACTGTATGGAGGAGGTGTCTGTGAAAGAAAGATAACAGGATCTATTCAGACATATCAAACATGTAAGCAAATCAGAGGACAGATGAAAACGACCTAAAGGTTCTACTCACAGCACTGAAACTGGGGGCAGCGCAAGAAGCGTTCACCTGAAATAGAAGTGAAATAGAGATCACATACTGTAATATGTCTTATCCTCACAAATTTATGTTGAGTGCAAAGGAATGGAGATCCACCTGTATCAGTCCAGTCCAGAGAACTATTTAAGGTTAGCAGAACATTTCTAGGAACTTTCAGAGTATTTTTCTTTGCTTACTAAACACACAATGCCATTCCAGGAACATCAATCAGATAATATCAAGTTCAATTAATTTTACTACAGGTATTGTTCATATGTGAACACAACCACATACTGTCTGCAAAAAATGTGTGTAATTCTATAACTTTGTCACCTCACATGGCATCTTAGCAGCATGGAATGACATATCAAACATGTAAGCAAATCAGAGGACAGATGAAAACGACCTAAAGGTTCTACTCACAGCACTGAAGCTGGGGACAGCGCAAGAAGCTTTCACCTGAAATAGAAGTGAAATAGAGATCACATACTGTAATATGTGTTGCCTCTCATGAATCTGTTAATTTGAGTAAAAGGAAATAGAGATACTATATTGGGCCAACCCAGCTAACAATTTCAGGTTAGCAGAACGTTCTCTGAACTTTACGGTCACGTTTCTAGGAACCGTTGGCTGTCATGTTGTACTGAGAATGTCTTCACGCCACATTTATAAACCTTTCTACAACGTTGCTGCAACCTTTTTGGTTAACACAAACCTTTCCACAATGTTAGATTTTGTCCAACTGCAAACCATTATTACATCACACGTTTTCAGAACATTGCAGAAACGTTATTTTTGTAACGTTACACCCCAACCTTTGGTTACAAGTGTGCTGAATTTGTTACCGAATGTTGTGATGACCTTCTCTGCTTGCTGGGAGCACGCTGCTTCTATTGTAGGGTCAAAATTAAATTATGACATGCCACCAACAAACGTGGAGCAGGCCGACGGCCGAATTCGTGACAATGTCTGTGATAGTGCTATAAACTTACCGTGTGTGCAAAGCTGGGCTGTGACGTCCACGAAGTCTGTAAATAAAGAACGTCACATTTATCAGTGTGGTGGATGCATTTCAAAATTTAAGGTGAACATTCAAATGTCAATCTCAAATTGAGATCAATCAAAGGCCCGTTTCGGTCGATACTCACAGCAGGGTTTTGGAAAGCGATGGATGTGATCTCTACACCTCCGTCCACAGAGATCGCATTCACACGGGAAACTGGGAGACGGTGCAAGTACTCCAGGAAATGGGCTCCGTTCACAATCACCTGAGACAGTGGCATAAAGTAGATAGACGGATAGAGGGGTCATTTACTGATGCTTTAAGGGAAGTCGTCTTGCTACAGAAGCCCAACAGCAGAGTGTACATGAGTTAAGAGCAGTACAAAGGTAGTAAATAAGATAAAAAAGAAGAATTACAATAGTATACAATAAATATGAGAAAAAAAAGCATAAAACATATTGCATTGGATTTCCAGTTTCAAGTGATACATGATGCATTGACGCTAAACAATCGTCTGTTGCTCATTAGCCACAAAACAGAATATTTTAGAATTTACTCTACAAGAAATGGCAGATGTTTCTGCCCAGAAAACCCCCGAAATAAACTCAAATATAGTCAAAAACAAAATATAGACAAAGTTTAAAAGATGGTGCTTTCGAACCGAATACGAGTCGCGGTTGACCAGGAAGGTGAGGGTGAAGTCGGAGCCTCTGGGAAGCGGGGTGTTGTTGCTCCGTTGCTCCGAACCCCAGGAGGAATTCTGCAGTGTGTTACACACCACGTGGCCCGAGTTTCTGACGTAGCGTGGGTTGAAGTGGAGGGCGATATCCTTCGACGCATGAGTGCCACATTGCAAATTCACATGAAACCTGTCCATAAAATAAAGACCCAATAAGCTTGCACATCCTCATTTTACCAGGTGACGGGAGACTCTAAATTTGATTATACAGCAGCCACACAAAATACTTGTATATAATTAACTGGAAAATTGTCTCTTATTTCCTTAAATCAGGACACCACTCATGTAGATCCAGTAAAATATTAAACCACACTGAATCATTGCTCCGAATAAAGTGGAACCATGTTAGAATGTAACCATTACAACGAGCAAACAGTCGACTCCAGAATTATTGGCACCCTTCATGCGAATGGGCACATATGATTGAGTGGAAAATGTTAATCACTCTGTGTAATGTTTATTATTACTATTATTAATAGTATATATATATATATATATATATATATAATGGGAAATAATGATGGGTAAATGTGCCTGGTGTTGAAGTCTTTTGTGGGATTTTCTGTTAAATACATTTTCCCATCATTATTATTATTTGCCAATTGATTGAAAACTGAATAAACAAAAGGGTAGTCTCTGACTTGCACAGTACTAGTATATATATATTTTTGCTAAATTCCATAAAGGTGGCCAATAATTCTAGAGTTGACTGTAAAAGCCGGTTTAGGCTTGGCCTGTATTTATGCAATCTACGCAATTGCCTTCGTTCCACTAAACAAAAGCGAGAAAAATGAATGACGTGGATTTGTGCAGAAAGGAATTAGTTATAGGAATATTGCATGAAGATTTCAAATAGAAACAACAACAACACAGCGACATAATGCCCTCCTATATGTTACCATAGCAACAGTAGTATAATGGTGGCCTTTTAATATTAAAAGTCCCTGGGTGAACACAATATGGTGACCCCCAGTCCTGTGACCACAACATATTTGTATAACTCTATAACTTTTACTTAAATTACAAGATATCCTAACAAAGTGGAACAACCAGGTACCAACACAGCATTGCTAATGTTAATCAGCTTAGCCAACATTAATTATTCTCATTAATTATCAGTAGCGATATGATGTTACGGAGCTAACCAGGTTCTCTAGCAAAACACATTCGGTAAAGTATGAACAAATTAACATCAGTACTTGGCCGGCCAAATGAAATCAAACACCTCCTTTGTTGACCCAGGGATGCGTCACTTGGTGAAAAACGAACCATGCAAGAGGATTTAATCAATAGGTGTGTTTTGCATCAGGGTTTGCATACTTGCCACACAGGCAGCGTGTGTCTCACCTTTCTGCTCCTGCCAGGACTCGGCCTGCAACAGTGATGGTCTTCCCTTCAAACAGGCCCCCCTGGATAGAGCCCGTAAACGGGAGTTTCTAATTGAAAAGAAATTCAATCATGGGAAAACAATTATGCATCAGACCGAATCAAGAGTTTTCAGCTACGCTCCTTGTGCTGAAGCTACAATGCCATTTTAATCTAGACTAACTCTAAATTGCTTTTTTGAGTCATGGATTGAAATAGTTCTAGCCTTGGCTTAGTCTAGACTGAAAATAAAGGATTTCCTGGTTAGTGACCAGGAGTAGATAAGAGTTTTAATTAAACCTCCAAAGAGGCAACTATAACTTGATTGTAATGTTGATTGTTAACCCTTGTGTTGTCTTAAGGGTCAAAAATAACAAGTGTGGAATCAATGTTGTCAGTAATATAAACTCCATTTCGATTCAGA
>JAOUQW010000009.1:12676137-12689014 GCA_028565825.1 Olivaichthys viedmensis
TCACATTTTTTCCCCATTCTGATGGTTGATGTGAACATTACCTGAAGCTGCTGGCCCGTATCTGCATGATTTTATGCTTTGTGCCAACCACACGATTGGCTGACTAGATAATTGCATGAATGAGAAGGTGTACATGTTCCTAATAAAGTGTTTGGTGAGTGTATATCGTGACCTCAGTATTATAAGGTTCTAACTGGGTGAAGAGTTCTTCAGAGATTCTGAGATCTGGGGCTTCAAAGTTTTGACCTTCTAACTAGCAAAACTCTAAAGTACTGTAATGTGCATTTACAGCTCAACAAGGCCGACACTTTAATGTTACTTCAAATTTATATTTATCAAATTCTGAGACAATTATTAAGTGGATTTTTGAACAGTGGCCAAACACAGAACCTTATTATTCTGTAAGCTCAAATACCGTTTGGTTTTATAAGGTTCTATCTGCCTGTCTGTCATTAATCAAGCCCTCAATCTTAATAAATTACTAATACATGGTAGAACTCAGCAGAGAAAGACATTCCTGCTTTTGCCACTGATTCGTTTTATCGATTTGTTCTAGGAGTGGCGCGTGATGAAAATACTGTCACGTGACACTATATTTATGCGTAATTGCAGTATTTTTCCTGTCAAAAATGTTTCCTCTGTAGTTTTTTTTGGAAGCATTTCATGTATTGCTAAATTGTCAAATTAAAATATTATCGATAATTTCTGTTTCCATCGTCTACATCGGCAAATATTTCAAAGCGCTAAACCATTTTTGCATAAAATCCCTAAGATTGGTATCTGTCTACTGTCGCTGTAAAGTTACTATATAGACATTGTAAAGACAAAAAAAGTTACTGTGTGCAAGCAGTTTAAAGTGATTATTGCTTTTTTTATCGCTGCATCATAAAGGCCAGTACCTTCTTGGTTATTGCTTTTGGTAACGTGCCAAACTGCGGCGCCTCGGCCGGCCGATCCACGGGGTTGTTGATATCCGACGGCACAGACTCCGTCCTCCGGATCTTCGTGACTGAGAAAGAACAGTCAAGGAAGGTGAGAATAAACCCTTTTCAAGGACTCTGTCATTTAAGTGCTCAGATCGGAGAATGAACAGAGCACTTACTGGGGAGGAATGATATTCGACAGGAAGGAGCCTCTTTCGTGCATTTATTGTGACACTTTAACCTGCCGAGATGAAAATAGCCATTACAACACCTCATAGGAGAAACGCTTTCATTTCCACTATAAACGATATCCATTATAAAGACCTCAGTGAGAACGAGACGCCTCCTCTGCACTCTGCCTTTAACAACCCACCTACAGTGTTTGCACTTCACGCCGAAGATCATGTTCTTCTGGCACACTTGACACGTCTGCGAGAGCCACGACTTGGTGGAGAACCTTAAAACACAACGCATGTCAAACGGAGAGTTCTTGCGTATATCAATTGGCAAATTTACATATTTCACAAACATTTGTAGGCAGCATTTTTATTTTGTTCAGGTTTGAAATGATCCTCTTGGTAAGAACATTGCTGTAATTCTGTTCACCAAACAAGAGTTCCATGAAAGTTTTAAACCTGTGATGGGCAGATGTACAACTCACTCTGACTGAAGAATATATTTACAAATGCAAGCTAAATGTCTGTCTCATAGCTAACATTTTATTTACTCTTTTGGTGAACAGTCATATTCCTGTTTGGAGAGTGGAAGAAGTCAATGGTTAAATTTATTTATAATCCTATAGATGAATTTAGGTCGCTAATGTGTAACTTGCGAGAAAGCGTTAGTTAGTCAGCTTGCGCTATGGTAAAATAGCTAATCATATGTTAAAATCGTACGTTTTGTTCGAAAAGCTAACAAGTTCAAATGCTGCCTAGTAATGCTGTTTTTTATATAATATATAATATTGTGGTATTACCGTAAACCGTGAAGGGACAGTAGGGCGGAGTTACCTGTGAGTGACAGCCAGGCCGATGTCTCTCCTCACAGCCTGTGGAGAGCTGCGGTGGACTGCGATGTTATCTGGGGACGAGAAAGAGAGACAGCGAGAAGAGAGACACAAAACCAGATGAGAGATGAGACACAAGCGCCCCTTCGCCCGGTATTTTTCTTCCATTCCCACAGAGACAAAGCAGGCTTTGAGGGAGTATTATAGGGCTTACTGGGCAGCCCGAGATGAAAAAAAGTTCAGTCTCAATGGAAACATGAGGTCATATTGCTTCCCATATTCCTCAACATGATAATCAAGGCTCTTACACATCATAATATAGCAATAAACTCAAACCTTGTGTCTCACTACTGTTTTAAATACGTCCTCGCGGCTTGTAATTGCATACAAACTACATAACATTTACATGCAGCCTAATAATCCGTTAATAAGCCGACTGAAAAAGCTTGCCGTTTACACCTAAATCTGTTTAATAACTAGGCTACATTCGGCGTACGTTTGCTTAATGGGACATCATTTAAGACTTCTTAAAAACACAAAAGCGGGGCAATTGAACACTCAGCTAACACGCTCAACTAATGTTAGCTAGGCTACTTGTTACACTGACAAGACTCACAAGCTTCTCGTTATTATGCTAACCTCAAAGTGCATGTAAATGTAGAATTTTAACATCTGCAATTAATTTTTGGAAACATAATCACTGACTGGCCACTTGCAACACCAGAATAGATTTTTCAGCAGGTTTGCTAACAGTCCCGGCTTACTAATCAGCTGCCAAGCTAATTAACTAGCCAGCAGAATAAACTAAAGCTGCGTTTCAGACCTCTGAGTCGGAAAACATCCGTTTGAATGGCCCTCCAACTTGTAATTCCCACTCTGAAAGTCAGACGCTCTCCGTGACGTCATTTCAACGAGGCTGCGCCCACAGTACAAAGTAAGAGCAAGAAATAGTTGTGTGTTTGGAACAGCTTCCATGATGTGAGGATTCCCCCAAGGGAACGGCGAGGGGAAGTCAATGAGCGCGTGTTAAAAACACTATTGAAACGCAGCCATAAACTCTGCAGAACGGGAAGCGAATCTGTGATAAACCTTTAACTCTCAACCAGTGGAAATATTCCGACTTGTTTTTATCCAGAAAATCAGCACCAGAGTTAATCTTCCACTTTAGAACTAATCCTAAAAACCGAGCGCTACTTATGATGGTCTACATTGCATTTATCTGCTGTGTATTCTTTATGTGGTGCTACATTCATATTTGTACAACAGTCAGTTATTTAATGTATTGTGCCGAATTTGTTCTAAACTTGTCCCCATATTTGCACTGTATGTAGTCGTGTGTGAGCCACTGTTTTGACCTGAGGCTGCACTGTTGATCCTGTAGGCTTAACATTTCATCCCACTGTTGACCCACAATTGGCTTGACCCTATTACCCAGAAGCATTATGGTGCAAAAAAAATTCTTTTCCCAGGAACAAAACGCTCTCAGTTCTCAGGACCATCTAAGAATATGCAATATGCAGCTTCTTTGTGCCCACCAGTAGGGTTTTTTTGGGCCTCAGACACAAACATGTATTCTGCATTAAAAAGTTTGTTTCGGATATTTGCATGTATTCGTCTCACTACAGTAACAGAAAAAAAGCACCTTTCACGCCTTGTAGCCCGTTCCTACACGCTGTCGTCCATCTGGCAATCACAAAATAATGTACGCTTTCAATCTCTCAAAAATGTAGATGTTATGGGTCGCATGACTTTATCTCCAATAATGAATTCACTGGGGGATCCCACAGGCTGATTAAACTGGCTATTACAGCCTATTACTATATACGGTCTCACTTTATATTCGCGTATGACACAATATCTCATGGACTCATGATGAGACATGCAAATATTTTATTACAGATGCCAGATAATCGAATCTGGAGAAAATTGTCTATATTTTTGCTTCAGCAATGACAAAAAATGCAATATTTCGTAAAACAGGCCAAAAACATGCCTGTTTTTCTGTATGAAAAAGCATTAACGATTATGAGCTGAGTCCCATAAACACACTACACACTATATGAGAGTATGGATTTGTTAAATCAGAATTGGGATGTTTCCAAAAGCAGCCACTGTATTAGCCTGCTTTGTTTTAAAATAAAAACTTAAACTGAATGCATTGTTGTTATTCCTAATTTAGTCTTTTTGAGCTGCAAAATGCTACATAATTCACGCCGATATTTCCATGTTTTAATTGCTGCTGATTGAATAACATTTCAGTGGCATTGAACAAACATTTGTTATTAAATATGGTCAAACCCCAGGGCAATGACGGCCCCCTCACTCTTGACGTTGTTCCGTCATCTATGCTGTCCAGACCTCTGTGTGCGTGTGTGTGTGTGTGTGTGAGACTCACTCCTCAGGCCTCCATGCTCCTCCAGCAGCGTGGGCGTCCCTGGCAGGGTGTAGGGGGCAGTGGCGGGGACAGCGCTGGGCGTCCGGGCCGACAGCAGCGGAGAGCGGGACGTCGAATCATCGCAGACGTTGCCGTTAATCTGGACATTTAGGAACAGCTTATTTTTCTTCCCACACCTGTGGACACACATACACACACACACACGCTGGTCAGCGGGGTCATCATGAACCAGGGACGCTGTGCAAAGCCGGATAAAGGATTTAAGCCAGCATGTTGCCAAAGGACTGGCCCATGTCGGGCGTACAGAAATCAGTCCAGAGAGTACCCAAAGAGAACGCACGTGGCTAAAATCATAACTGCTGCATGGGCAAGCACTGCTACTGATACAAATCTACTACAATAGCAATCACACGCACAACAGATACACCTACTGTAACTCCTGTAGACCCAGTATGATTTTAGTGGTTTTATTATTAGCTTGATTTTATCGTTAGCACCACAGAGAATGAGTAAATGGAGGATGAAGGTAGAAAAGAAGGAATGCGGATGGATAGTACAGGTCCAGACAAAATGAAAATAACCACCAAGAGTGATAGGAAGTGAATTTGAGCCTTTACCAGACTGAGACACACAAGACAAAAAGCTTGAAGTACACAAATAAAAAAGTATAAGCGTGTGTGTGTGTGTGTGTGTGTGTGTGTGTGTGTGTGTGTGTGTGTGTGTGTGGGCATGGGCATTTCTTTAGCTCTTCGTGGTGACCAAATGTCCCCATAATGATATAGGAATACAATACAATTTTGGCAATACAGAAACATGGTTGGTCGTGACCTACTTGCTGGTGGGCGTGTCCTCGATACGGTTGCCCAACTGGCTCTCGTGGCTCTTGCTGCGTGTCAGGGTGATGTTGGGCAGGACGTGGAGTACCTTGCGCGAGGGAGGTGGCGGCGTGCAGGGCGGCTTCAGGCGGTGCCTCCTCTTAGAGGGCGGGGTGATGGGCGGGGTAGAGAAGTGTCCATGGAGACGGACGGGCCAGGACGAGTAGTATGGACTCGGGTCTGTCAAGCTCTCGGCGTAGCCGTGGTAGATGTGGGCCTCTGGGGTGGAGGGAAGGTGGCGTGGGTGAGGGCACGGGGCGAGGGGTGTGGTGGGCACGGTAGGTGTAGTGGGCGTGGTCGGAGGTCGAGCGAGAGGGGAGGGGCTATGAGGGCGCGTCAGACTGCCCAGTAAAGGGATCTGGTCCGCTGGGGTGAGGCCTCCGCTGTCCCGTCTAGTGGGCTTGGAAAACCAGCAGCCTCCGTCCTCACTACACTCTCCTGAGGATGAAGAAGGCCACCATTAATCCTGTTCACTACTTAGCAATGAATGTGCAACTGACCCAGGCCATCTCTTTAAATTTTAAAGCAATTGTAAAAAATTGGGAGGGGGGCCCTTATTGTTTCTGTGACGCAGCGACAGCGAATTTTATTAATGGTTCCTGCTGTCCATCACGCTATAGGTAAAAGCGGAAAACTCTCTCCACGTCACTGAGGGTGATGGAACGTTGTTCCGGATCGTTCCGGCCCAATTTAACCCCTGGTTATATGTTATATTGCACTGTTTTGTATGTTTGTATGTTACATACTGTATATATGCTTTGTATATGTTATATATTCTACATAACCGACACATATTTCTGAAGTTCTTGCACTCATTTGCCAAGTCATGTTTCTTTGTATATTGCTCGGAATATGCAGTGAATTCAGAGTCTCTCATTTCCGAAGTAAAGTTCGGAGCAGGCTGCCAGACCAAACAGGACGCCCACCTGATTCGGTGGCGCTCTTTATGCAGGAGAGGGCGGCGCACAGCCGAGCACACTCCTCCGCAGTGGCTCCCAGGCTCCTCATGGTCTCTCGCACCTGAGTGCCGGGCATCTGCAGCAAGGCATCCAATGACAACTTCACAGGCACCGCCTACGCATCGAGAGACGCGGAGAGAACAGAACAGACAGCGGGGCTGGTGAGAGAATCCACAGTACAAACACACACCCACACACACACACACATATATATAACACAGACTCTAACTCTGTAGTGTGAACACATTCTGTACACAGATACAGTTTTCACGTCCACTGTCAATCAGAATGATGATGGTCCGATCCAGCTGGCATTATCAGTGATTTTGGTGTCGCAATACTGAAGCTTTAGGTGGAACTACACACACAGTGAACACAAAGAAGCCCAGAACAACGGCGTGATTGATTTAGGGCTTTGAATCAGGCCTGGAAATAGATTTTGTTACATTCCTAAATGAAATTGTTTAGGTAAAGTGGACATGCATTGATCCTCAGTTACCCAACATATTGTGATATTCAACGGTATGGTTCAGGTAAAAATCCTACATATACAATTTTCCCCTCACCCAGTTTGATGTGTCTGACGTTTGCTTCTTTAATGTAGCTAAAAAGTAATGGAACTTTATCTCACTCAAAATCCTTTCTGTAAACATCTGCCTCAAATCCACATCCAGATGTTCAGTGATGTCACACAGACGTGCTGATGTGATTTAGGACTCAGTAGGACTTACTGTCATCTAGAAACATGAATAAAACTTCACCGTGTAGCTGAACGCTGGAACGCTGGCAGCCATAATCGATTTTTTTTTTCCTTGGCGCAATTGGGTATCATCCCAAAGTTCGAAGGCGGAATCTGAACTTAAATTCGTAAATGCAGACTCTCCCTGCTATTTTACAAATGCGATCATGTAGCTTTAACGATGTTGTTTACAGCAGGAACATGAAGACTTGGGCATGCATTTACAGAACAGATTTTGGGTGGGATGGACTTCCATTACTTGTTAGCTTCCCTCCACATTAGCCTCATAGCGCCAGTGTAAAACTATAGAAGCTATATGTCTTGGCTGATCGATTACACTTGGAAGTGGAAGATGTTTGTGGTGTACTGTTCCTTTCAAGATGCACTGATATGATATTGTTATAGTGTAAATATCGTCAAGGTATCATCACTACCATATTAAGTGTCATTTTGTCGTAGCGCCCATAGGCAGCCTGTTTAAAGTGAAGGGCAGTAATGTGAATTGGCTTGTGGCAGGATAAAGACGTCGAGACCTTCACCTCCCATTTACAACTTGATCATCATTGTTTTCTCAGAGGCCTAATCCAAATGAAATTCACCAACTCTCTCGCTCTGTCTGTCTCGCTCCCTCTTTAAATCCCCACATCACGTGACCTCTCAGACTAATTAAGCCTAGCCGATGAGCCGATTACCTAATTATGGACCTGTACGTGTGGACGAGAGAAGGCAGTCACAGTAAAGCTCCTGAAGCGTGTGCATTATTAACATTGGCTCAGAAACTGGTAAAACTATAGATGCTTGGTTAAATATCAATAAATTTGTCAGAGATCTTCCATGATTATCACTTAATTAATTAAAATGAACTAATTAGTTAATTCATTAATACCATTTTTAACCATGAAAACGAAAACCTACAATATGTCAATTTGTATAGAATACAGGATTTGTTATGGATTTTGTATTTTATTTTGGTATATACACCCTTATTGAATTGGATGCCTAAAAAAAAGTTAGCCTAGAAATTCCTCTCATTGGAGTTCATACCCAATAATTTATTTATAATAATAATAATAATAATAATAATAACAACTTTATACACTCACAATGCTTGAGAACAAAGACAAAGAAGCAAACAACATTAGGAACGTTAGATAAATTGACAACATTAGCAGACAACATGAGGAACTTCTGCTATAAGACCTCAAGCTTCCTCAAATTTATTTCCAACAGCTTAAGAAAACATACAGACGGGTCACAAATTAAAGACAAAACCAACATAAAGCGTGCTAGTAAGGCGTTGAGGCCACCACGAGCCGCCAGAACAGCTTCAATGCTCCTTGGCGTAGATTCTACGTGTCTCTGGAACTGTACTGGAGGAACTGATGGAGAACCGTTCTTCCAAAAGATATTCCCTCAGTTGATGTTTTGATGATGGTGGTGGAGAGCCGCTGTCTAACACGCCGCTCCAAAATCTCCCACAGGTGTTCGACTGGGTTGAGAATCTGGAGACTGTGAAGGCCAGAGCGTATGATTTACATCATTTATATACTCATCAAAGCATTCAGTGAGCCCTCGTGACCTGCGGATGCACTCGTTTATTCAGGGGTTTCTATTCATTTGTGACCTGTCTGTATTTTGATAAATACGTACAGCGCAAAAGTTTGCATACCCCCAAATTATACTAATTTATAGCAACAACACATTTAGTGTGTTAGGGTTCACAGATGTTCCTTCATTATCACAAGTAACAAAAATGCTCAGTGTATGTTAAGATATTCATAGGGATAGAACAAAATCTCCCTTTCTGAATGTGATATAAAAATTCTCTAACTTGTATGCCCATCCTTTTCCTTTTATAACTTCCCCCAACCTCATTGCTCATTGATCTTCTGATCAGAGGTCTGGACGCCGAGGGGGCCATGTCAAAGCTTTTTTACACTGTTTAAGCTAAAGAGTAAAGCTAAATCTTCAGATGGAGCGTTGTAGTAGTAGCATTATACGAGTTATGCACTGTATTTTACTCAGTTTTATCAGTGTTTCTATGTAACTTCAAAGCCATGGTTAGCTAGTTTGTGGTACAGCTTTGGCCTAGAATTTAGGAGCTCCAGCGTTCCACAGCAGGGTTGCCAGGTCTGTGTGAGAAAACCAGCCCAAAAACTCAAAATCTTACCCCTCCCAAATCCTGTATTGAACTCCAAAATCATGACTACGATTACCAAATATATTGCAATATTTACAAAGAAACATAGTACAATACATTTGTAATGGAGCATGCCGTTTTCCTAAACATTTCTTTTATCAAAATCTAAAAATGCCTGCTGTCAGGCTGTGTTTGTTGTCTGTGCAGTCTCTGTAGACAGTTTTGACTTTGATCAATGTAAAGTGTATTTAATGAAGTTGGGCAAAATGTAAAAAATATATAATAACTAAAAAAATATATAAAATAAATGAATGCGTTTGTTTACACATTTATTTTGTCGTCATGACCGAACATTACTCGAGTCCTCATGCCCATCTCTAATGTTTATGTCAGATTTACGTAGTTAACCACAACGCTGTTGTAAACAAGAGCAGCTTAACAAACCCCTGATTATGACTTTATGCAAAACAAGCCAAACCCTGAGTACATCAGGATGTCTTTTATGTTTTCCACCACCACTGAAGGATTCTGGTGGTTAGGTAGAGCATGTTGGGCTGTGGTTGTGGTTGCCCACGTGTTGTTTTTTTTTTGTACTGCGACCACTGAAGTCACACGAGATGAGGTTCTCCTCATCATCTCCCAATGCTAATGCTCATGCAGGCTCTGATGGCATTCCAGTCGTATCTCGGCCAGGCTAGAGGTCACGGAGATCACCGCCGTCAGCCTCTTTAAAAGAACAGAGTGGCATGACACTGTCTGTGAGATAGCTCTGAAGTACTTCATTAGGTAGGTGTCAACAAAGCTAATGTCAGCACGTGTCATCTGCGTAATCACGTCTTGAAAATGTGACAGCCCCCACAAGCATGAGAGTAAAAACGTCCCGCTCCCGTGACTTTTTCTTGTTGGGTCCAGCGGGATCCTAGTCCCAATGTACACCTCTAGTTTAAATTGTTGCTCGAATGTTACGTGGCTGGCGCCAAGTCTAAACAATGCATCATTAAGACACTCTTGGCTTCATAAGGTCACTGTGATTACATCAAAAGCTCCACTGTTAGCTCAATAAGAGCAAAGTGGCCCGGTTGTGGTCTGCCGAAGTCATGTGAAGTGGGCCAGGACGTGGAGCCGTCTGTCTGCATGATGAAAGCTGGAAGTTCTACAGGTGCATTCGAGTGGCGTGTCAAGTTTACTACTTTCATATATACATATTTATATATTATATTATTATAGGACTGTATGTGATCTTTATTTCCTCCTCTAGAGAGTGATATGTGCATATGAGAAACATCGGAATAGGAGAAAGGGAGAAGAATGGAAACGAGACAAGAGGTCAAAAGAGGAGATGAGATGAGAAGAGAATATACGAGAGAAGTGATGAAGGGAGGAGAGGAGAGGAGAAAGGAGGAGAGGAGACAGGAGAGGAGACAAAAGGAGAGGAGAAAGGAGGAGAGGAGACAAAGGGAAAGGAGAAAGGAGGGGAGGAGACAAAGGGAAAGGAGAAAGGAGGGGAGGAGACAAAGGGAAAGGAGAGGAGGCAAAAGGAGAGGAGACAAAAGGAGAGGAGAAAGGAGGAGAGGAGGCAAAAGGAAAGGAGAGGAGGCAAAAGGAAAGGAGAAAGGAGGAAAGGAGAGAAAAGTAGAGGAGAGGAGAAAGGAGGAGAGGAGACAAAAGGAGAGGAGATGAAACAGGAGAGGAGAGAAGAAAGGAGGCGAGAAGAGACAAAGAGGAGAGGAGAGGAGAAAGGAGGAGAAAGGAGGAGAGGAGAAATAAGGAGAGAAGAGGAGACAGGAGAGGATACAAAAGAAGAGGAGAGGCAAAGAGAAATAAGGAGAGGAGATGAGAAAAGAGAAAGGAGGAGAGAAGAGGAGAGGAGACAAAAGGAGAAGAGAGAAGACAAACAAGAAGAGAAGAGAAGTGAGGAGAGGAGAGTAAAGGAAAGGAGAGAAGCCAAAAGGAGAGAAGAGAAGAGAAACAGAGAAGAAAAGAAAAATAAGGAGAGGGGAGTAAATGAAAGGAGAGGAGAAAAGAGTAAAAGAGAGGAGAGTCCACTGCTATCAGTCGCGGTCTAGTGTTATGTATCAGACATTGAACAGATATAAGTAAAAAGAGCAAGCGACAGAGAGGCACTGTGCGATCCATTCTGAAGTGATCATAACTGTATCCTACTCCCTGTGCAGGCTACACCCTCAACAGTTAGCACTCTGAAGGGTCCCTATCTCTAGGGGTTGTTAGTACGACCATTTTAAGTGCAACGTCTTTTAAAAAGGTATTATTAATAAATGTAAGGTTATTATGATAGGTACTTGAACCTGACCTACGCTGAACTCTAACTTGCCAGTTTGCAGCCACATATTCATACAGTATTTTTCCTTTCAGAGTTTATAATTCTGAAGAATTTGAAAGGAAAATGCCAAACCTAACATTTTTATTATTAATTCAAATTAAACTGCACACATCGTATCACACATCGGGTCATCATCGATCGGGTATCGGGATGCGACTCGTATCATCTCGGCTGGGAAGATACACACCCCTAAGACAGTGCGGCATCATGAGCATAGAGGTCTGTGCTGCTCTGTTATAATACCAGAGAGAAAGCGAAGCATCATTTGTAACAAAGCATGAAGTGTGATGAGTGTGAAACGTCTGCATGATATTGTGGCAACGCTGAAACACATGTAAAAGAGCATGACGAGTTCCTGCAGAGATCAGAAAACCAGCAGTCACGTCCCTCCCTCTTCCTGAACACAGTGTGTTTGCACTCTACCTCTACGAGCTCGGCTCTCAGGTTGACGGTGCGTAGCCAGTCTCCCAGGCGCGGGTACGTGTTCAGGGCCTGCGGTCTGTCTGTCTGCGGAACCTTCAGCTTGCACTGCAGCTGCTTGCAGATGTACTTCATGAGCTTCACCTGCAGGGGGCGACAGAGAACAAGTCGCACGAGGGAGGGGCAGGTTAGGAGAGTGATTTATTTTATTTTATTATTAATGTCCACATATGTGGAAGTCACTATTACTTCACATAGAAATGACCAACCATGTTAAACTGTCACTTGGGAGGAATATGACTTTGCTCACAGTGACGCAGACATTGTGTAGGAAGAATAAAATCAAATAGTATTAAAGATAAGGAGGATTACGCTTTAACTAACATTATTTACAGCATTAGTTAACATTAACAAACCATTACCGTCAGCATTAATAAAACATAAGTAATGTTATAGCAATAAGGTCTTTTATGAACTGATGTTTGTTAAATAAGGAACACATGCATTAACCAATCTTTAATTTTATCCATGACTAGACACAAGTCCACATGACGTTACTAAATGTTGATAATTAACTAAACTCCGGTCAGTGCATGTAAATGTTGCAACATCATTCACCCTCAGTTATGAACCCGTTCAATTAACCAACAAGAACTTATTAATTAAGTATTTATTTCATATTGGTCATAAGGGACTTCTTTTTTAGTAATGGCTGGAATAAACATTGGTTAATGCAGGTGTTCATTATTTATTCAACATGAACAAACATGAAATATTATTACGAAAGTCCTCGCTGCTTTAGTGCTTCGTTAACATTACTGATACACTCATGCTGAAGTTTATGGTATATTAATGGGAACCAATGCTGTAATTAATGTTCGTTAAGCAAACCTTAATGTAAAGCAGTACCAAGAGGAGGAAGTCTACTGGTTGCAGCGTGTACAAAATGCAGTGAGTATTAAGCATATTATATATATATTATACTGTATGTACATGACACTAAGTCCTGTAATGCAAATCAATACTGGAGTTATATGAAGAGTGAGACTGAATGTAAGAAAAAATGCAGTTTTTAATAT